>LBNU01012844.1:12104-35470 GCA_014162995.1 Artemisia annua | reverse complement strand
ATTTCTTTTAACTTTTATTCAATTCTTTTGTAGTGTAAACAAAACAAAATCACATCTTTTAAATCATTCATCTCACATAACTCACGACTTGAGTAACTTGATCAATTTCACCGCTCGTTGGGACAACGATACCTAGTGGTTCTTGCTTTCACTAGCTAGAAATGCTACACCACTAACACCACAAATTACCAATTATGCTATAATTACACTAGAAATAGGAAAATTAAGAACTTGAAAATAGAAAAACCTCAACTCTAGCTTTACTAGAGTACCTTTAAGCTCAACAAGCTCCTAGCTTATCAGAGATAAGCTAGGTAAACTCCATCTAGCCAATCCATTTAGACCACTTCCAAAGCATTCCATGTCCAATAAGCAAAGGTACCCTGTTGAGTTTAGTATCTGAATTTTTTATCTTTTTGTGTTTTCTTATGACTATTTAAGACCTAAGTGAGCTTATAACATAGTAACTTGAAGCTTAGAACACCATTGAATTCAAAACATAAAAGTGAAATTGAAATTCCAAAACAGCAATTTAACTGAAGTTCTTGAGTTTTCTGATTAAAAAGAGATCAAATTACATAAATGAAACAGATTACAATGCTTTCAAAGGATTTTTAACTACTAAAAATTACAATTTAACTAATTCGACATAAAACTTAAACTAGGTGACTACTACTTCTTCTCTTCTGCTCCTCTTCTATTTATATCTTGAAATTAGGGTTCCTTGGAGCTTCCTTGTGCTTTCCCACTTCAATTGGGACCATTGGATGGTCTGTGATTGATCCTGGCCCTTAATCTCATTTTGGCGCCAAAATGGGAACAGGGCAATTTGTACCAGTGGGGGTGTTGGCATTTATTGTGGTTGTCCTGTTAGGTGCAATTGGATATGTGAGTGGTTTGGGCGGTGGAGAAGGTGGGGTGGTGAGGTGATGGGTTGCAGGGAAGTTGGAAGGGGTGGGGGAGGGAAGAAAGGTCGGGGTAGGGGTGGAAGGGGTTTAAATTATAACAAGGGGTGGGTTTTGGGCTTGTGTTGTTGGGCCACAGAAAGAAAGGGCCAAAAGGGTTGTGTTGGGATTGGACTGGATTGGGTTTTGGGGTTTATAATGATATAAAGGGTCCGTTTGGTTTAGGATTAACACAAGGACCAATATTGTAATTTTCTGAATTTTGAAGGGTGTGTTTTGGCATTGTTCCAAAGTTATTTCAAGGGTTAAACTTGCCAAGTGATGAATAGTACAAGGTCTTATGTTGACTTTTCCACTTTTTGAATCTTTAGGGACCATTTCTGCCAACTTTGAAACTTGAGGGACCAAACTTGTAATTTCACCAAACTTTTCACCAAATGATTATTTTTGCCAAAGTTTCATAATACAAGGACCATAATTGTTATTTTCCAAAAGGTTTTAATCCCAGGGGCTATTTTTGACATTTTTGCAAAGTTCAGGGACTAAACTTGTAAACTTTTGAAACTTTTCATCAAAGGACTAATTATGACAACTTGTGATTTTCTAAGGACTTTGGTTGACTTTTCTTTCAAAATTTATGCTTAGGGACTAGATTTGACATGTTTTGAAAGTTGAGGGACTGAAACTGCCAATTGTGCAAACTTTGCTTGTTTTTCATTTATTTTCAAACATTTTGCATTTAAAACATATAAAACACAACCCTGGGATATTTTCACTATTTTGATGCATTATTAGGTGTTTTTGGATGTTTTGGTAGTTCAGATTAGGTAAAAATGATGAGTATTTACACACTCATCAGTATTCGTTTAGATATATAACGAGGCAAAGAAAATGAGATAGGGCTCGTTTGTGAATCATGAGAGTTGTGAGTTGCTTAGAAACATTTAGTGAGTCATTTAAGTGAGTTTAGAATATAATAGAATCAATGGCAACGTGTTTTACAAAATGTGTATAGAGTTGGGTACGTTTTTGAAAACGTGTGAGCTCGCTACAAAAAGGCCTTGGTTTACTGGGCATTTATATGTATTTTGATGAGATGATTGTTGATCTCGATTCTCTTGAGTGCAAAGAATGAGGTGGTGCATTTTATTTCTTGTGTTGTGTGTAAGAATCGCGAAAACAATGGCCAAACCAAACGTGTCTAGGCTTACGAATTCGTATATTTCCTTTGTTATCATATTGGGCCTTTAGTGGGCTTGTGAGATCCTTTGGCCCAATTTTAGTTTAATGGGCTAGTGTAGGCCCAATAAGTGTTGTGTGGCCAATTTGATCATGTGGAGCCCACTTGTGTACAATGTGGGTCCTACAGTGAATATTATATTATATTTAGTAGTTGTGGGGCCCACAGTGGTGTATTTCAGTTGTGTGAGTGTTGTTGGGTCTACCAAGATGGATGTGGGTCCCATGGAAGTGTATTGTAATTCATACTTGTATTGTGGAGTCCTCTGAGGTAGAAATCTCATATGTGGTTGTTGTGAGTGCAAAGTGTGGCACTTGTGATCAAAACTGATCCATAGTTGTGTTGTACCTTGTCCAGATCATTCTGGGTTGCGTGTGAGCTCATTCAAAGTAGGTGTGAATCACATAGCATATAATGATTCAGAGTTGCATAGTGTAAACAAAAGTTTAAAATTTTGCCTACAAATGGGTGTATGAACCGTAATACTTAATTACTTCATGTTTAGTGTTTCCTAATAATTGGGTTTTTAGCAGGATATTACAGTACCTACCCGTCATTCAAATTCCGTCCCGGAATTTAAGCTTGTGTGGTGTCATGGGTGTTCTCACCGAACAGGTGTAGATATTTGGCGCGGATTTTGTCCTCGCGTTCCCATGTGTACTCGGGTCCTCTTTGGGAGTTCCAACGAACTTTGACGATGGATATGCGGCTGTGTTTCAATCGTTTCACTTCGCGGTCCATAATCTCTATGGGCTCTTCCGTGAAGGCAAGTTTCTCATCAAGCTAAATCTCTTTCAGCGGTATTACCAAGGTTTCGTTAGAAAGACACTTCTTTAGGTTCGAAACGTGAAATACATCGTGTACACGGCTGAGTTCTTCCGGTAATTCCAATTTAAAGCCACAGGACCGGTCTTTTCCAGGATTTTAAAGGGTCCAATATATCGGGGGTTTAGTTTTCCGCGCTTTCCAAAGCGGACGGTTCCTTTCCAGGGTGATACTTTCAGCATGACTTTGTCTCCAACTTGAAATTCCATTGGCTTTCGCCTCACATCAGCGTAACTTTTCTGCCTATCCCTGGCAGCTTGTAATCGTTGTCAGATTTTAACGATCTTTTCTGTAGTCTCAAGGATTAGCTCAGGTCCAGTGATCTAAGCTTCGCCAACTTCAGCCCAACAAATTGGAGATCTGCACTTTCTACCATAAAGTTCCTCGAATGGTGCCGCTTTAGTGCTGGCATGATAGCTATTGTTGTATGAAAACTCAGCTAATGGCAGATGTTTATCCCATCCCTTACCGAAATCAATCACGCATGCTCGCAGCATGTCTTCCAACGTTTGTATTGTTCTCTCACTTTGCCCATCCGTTTATGGATGGTACGCGGTGCTCATGTCTAGGCGCGTGCCCAAAACTTTCTGCAGTGATTGCCAGAAGTTTGAGGTAAAACGGCTTTCTCTATCGGAGATAATTGAAATAGGTACCCCATGTCGGGTCACAATTTCCTTTAGGTATAAATAGGCGAGTGTGCTTACCTCGTCGGTCTCTCGTATAGGTAAGAAATGAGCAGATTTTGTGAGTCGATCAACGATAACCCAAATAGTATCTAAACCAGTGGTGGTTCATGGGAGTTTGGTGATAAAGTCCATAGTAATTCATTCCCATTTCCAAACAGGAAGGCCAGGTTGAGTAAGTAATCCAGATGGTCGTTGGCATTCTGCCTTGACTCTTGAACATGTTAAGCACCTTCCGACATACTCGGCAATGTCGGCTTTCATGTTTGGCCACCAATACAGTTTCTTGAGGTCTTGGTACATCTTGTTGGCTCCAGGGTGAATGGAGTATTTGGATTTATGTGACTCGTGCATAATGAGGTCTCGAATACCTCCAAAATGCGGAATCCAACTTCTTTCTCCATAACACAAGGTTCCATCGGCTCGTTTCACAAAACCATTTTTACTTTCCGGCATACCATAGATCTTTTCATCAGGCTGGTTCTCTTCTTTAAGGGCCTCAGTTTGAGCTTGCAAGATTTGTGCGGGTAGTGGTGAACAAATCGTCATTCCTAACGATCGTACTCGTAGGGGTTTAATACGTTCCTTCCGGCTTAAAGCATCGGCCACGACATTGGCCTTTCCGGGGTGATAACGAATTTCGCAATCATAATCACTAAGTAATTCCAACCATCTTCGTTGTCTCATGTTTAGCTCCTTTTGGTCAAGGATATGTTGTAAGCTCTTGTGATCGGTGTACACCGTACACTTCGTACCGTAGAGATAATGTCTCCATATCTTGAGAGAAAAAACTACTGCTCCAAATTCCAAGTCATGTGTTGTGTAATTTTCCTCATTCNCGGGGTGATAACGAATTTCGCAATCATAATCACTAAGTAATTCCAACCATCTTCGTTGTCTCATGTTTAGCTCCTTTTGGTCAAGGATATGTTGTAAGCTCTTGTGATCGGTGTACACCGTACACTTCGTACCGTAGAGATAATGTCTCCATATCTTGAGAGAAAAAACTACTGCTCCAAATTCCAAGTCATGTGTTGTGTAATTTTCCTCATTCTTCTTAAGTTGTCGTGAAGCGTATGCTATAACCTTACTCTGTTGCATCAATGCAGCACCTAGTCCGTGGTGCGATGCATCACAGTAGACTACAAATCCATCATTTCCTTTGGGTAGTGCTAGTATGGGGGCTTCACAAAGATTTTGTTTAAGGAGTTGGAAAGCTTTCTCTTGTTTCTCTTCCTATTCATACTTTTTGTCCTTTTGTGTCAGTTCCATTAAAGGTTTCACGATCTTGGAGAAATTCTCAATGAATCTCCGGTAATACCCAGCAAGTCCTAGAAATTGCCAGATTTCTGTAGGGTTGGTAGGAGATGACCACTCTTTAACAGCTTTTATCTTTGCGGGATCCACATGAATGCCCTTGCTATCAATGACGTGTCCAAGGAATTGCACGCTCGAGATCCAAAACTCACATTTTCAAAATTTTGCATACAATTGTTCTGCCTTGAGTAGTTCAAGTATGGTTTTAAGATATTGGGCATGTTCTTCTTGATCGCGGGAGTAAATGAGGATGTCTTCTATGAACACAATCACGAACTTATCCAAGTATGGTTTTCATACCCGATTCATTAAATCCATAAACACGGCTGGTGTGTTGGTTAAACCAAACGGCATCACTTGAAACTCATAGTGTCCATAGCGAGTTCTAAAAGCGGTTTTTGGAATATCTTCTTCCCGAACTCTCAATTGGTGATATCCGGACCTGAAGTCAATCTTTGAGTACACACTTGACCCTTGTAGTTGGTCAAATAAACCATCGATGCGGGGTAGTGGGTATCTATTCTTCACGGCCAGCTTGTTTAATTCCCGATAATCGATGCACATCTGAAACGATCCGTCCTCCTCCTTGACAAACAATACCGGAGCTCCCCAAGGTGAGGAACTCGGGCGAATGAATCCCTTATCCGCCAGTTCTTTTAGTTGTTCGGATAGCTCTTTCATTTCGGAGGGTGCTAAACGGTATGGTGCTTTTGCCACAGGTG
Source organism: Artemisia annua (assembly GCA_014162995.1). Classification (NCBI taxonomy): domain Eukaryota; kingdom Viridiplantae; phylum Streptophyta; class Magnoliopsida; order Asterales; family Asteraceae; genus Artemisia; species Artemisia annua. The sequence goes on along the minus strand of LBNU01012844.1, from coordinate 29,778 downwards.
CCGCTCCTGGCACCAAATCAATTTGAAATTCGACTTGGCGAACTGGTGGAAGACAAGGTAAGTCTTCGGGAAACACTTCGGGAAAATCTTTCACTACAGGTACATCTTCAAGTCGCTTCTTCTCCGACTTATCCTCAGTTATTTGGGCCATAAACACTTGACATCCGTCGTTTATGTACTTCACCGTTCTAATAAATGAGATGATTCTAAATCGGTTCTTACTTCTATCGCCTTGTACCACAAGAGTTTTACCTTTTAGTGGTATGTGAACTGTTTTCTCATCGCAAACTATCCGGGCACGATGTTTTGATAACCAATCCATCCCAATCATGACGTCAAAACTACCAAGTTGAATGGGCATTAAGTTTATAAGAAAAGGTTGGTTCTGCAGGGTAATGGTGCAACCTAGGAGTACGGTGTTAGTGCCTATCAAGATTCCATTGGCCATTTCGATCTCGTAACTGATATCTAACTTAGTTGGGGCAATGTTTAGCAATGACGCAAAAGTAGTATCTACGAAACTTCTATCAGCACCTGAATTAAATAAAACTTTTGCACTATGCTGATTTATTAAAAACGTACCCGTGACGACGTCAGGGTTCCTTGGTGCATCTCCATCTCCCATCACGTATGCTCTTGCACGTGCATGGCAATCAGCATTCTTGTTAGTGCATTGACTCTTGTAGTGTCCCTTTTCTCCGCAACGGTGACACACTACGTTCACAGGTTGTAAGTTTGCTCCGGTGGCTTTACCAATCAGTGGTCTTGTGCCCTATCCTTTGACATTTTCCACACTTGGCGATACAAGGGCCTGTGGTGCATTTTGCACTTGTTGCACAGAGGTTTGTCACTAGCATATCCTGATGTATTCACATATGCCTTGGCAGCTTCCTGCCTATGGTTCTGTTTGTGGTGATGAGCATTGCGGTGGTGGTGGTATTTACGGTTGCGTTCATTACCAGTATTCCTGCTATTGCCATGCAGGACAATCCCCCTATCATCACTCTTTCGCTTGTGGTCATTATGTCCCACAACAGACTTCCGCTTAATTTCCCAATCCAATAACCTTTGAGCAATTGTCATTGCCTCATTGAGAGTTGAGGGTTTCGAGGCTGTAACGTTTCCTTCAATACTTGGAGGTAATCCTTCAATGTACTTTTCTAGAGTTTTATCCAAGCCAGTCACAACTCCTGGGCACAGTACAGCTAGTTCCTGGAATCGACGATTATAGGCTCTCAGTTCAACCCCTTTCACCGTCAAATAGTGAAACTCATCCTCCAACTTCTTGATTTGAGATCTTGAACAGTATTTCCTAAGGATTTTCTTTTTAAATTCAACCTAAGTGATCTGATAAGCTTCTTCGGTTCCCATACTTTGTACTATAGAATTCCACCATGATTGAGCTTCATCCAATTGGGTCCCTGTTGCATTGGTTACCTTAGAGTTCTCGGGGCAACCACTTCTCATAAACACAGTTTCAGAACGTTCAAACCAACGGGTAAGAGCAGTTGCTCCTTCAGTGCCCTTGTAGTAGGTGGGTTGACAGCTCATGAAATCCTTATAGGTGCACTTTCGTGGAATGATAGTTGCTGGTTCATCAGCAGTTTCACTAGCATTGCTGAAGCGGTTCAAAGGTGTAGGTTGGTTTCCGAGTGCAGCAGCCAGGCCTTCAGCAATCATTCTTCGGATATCTTCTGGAGTCAATGGTGGGATTGATCCTGATGCTGGAGTGGGTGCTGGTGTTGGTGTTGGAGTCAATTCAGGTGAGGCAGCTGTTCTCCTTGTGCGAGGCATTTTCTGTCAAGATCAACAGAAATGTAAGTTTAGTTTTCCATGCTGGAATATCTCAAGCACAAGTTACATATCGATGATGTTGTTGTTACATGTAATTACATCATTTGTGGCTATTTTAACCCAGGTCTTTATTTTACCACTTGGTCGTGAAATTACTAAGGCGTACAATGATTCATCGTCTACAAAAGCTTGGCTTGAAATTTCATGCTTTTTCATCATCTACAAAAGCTTGGCTTGAAATTTCTCATGTATATATCCCCTTTTATTTGTTGTTTTTCCGAAACCATCTTTGTTAAAGTTTTCTTTCTACATAAAGAACCATAATCTTCTTAGTTATCACAACATGTTTGAACATCATTCTCACACACATGCACATAATATTTCCGTTGTTGGCAATATAGTCACCTCATGTTTGAATACAATTCACAACACACATGGATAAGATCGTCACGACATGTTTTGAATACCATTCACAACATATGTTAAAATCAACCACGGTAATGTAAATCAACATAGGAAATGTAGTAAAACCAAATACCATAATATACATTAATACTTTGTCCGTTGTTGTTCTAAAGAAACAAGAGAAACACACAAACGTCACAAGTCACTTATTAAGTTACATATTTTTAGCATAGTTCATCCCATACTACATAAAACACATGATTTTTATCATCATTCCTGGTGCCTTGCTTGCTCCTTGATCATGGCAATCTCATCCATTAGGGCTTAAATCTCCCATCTTTAGAATTCATGAACTCCCCTAATTCTTGCTACCAGTTCTCGAATTCGGTTCTCATAATACTCCGGTGGTGGTATAGTTTGAGTGGCACTGTTTGCTGCAGTGGTTGAAGATTCTCCACTTTCATAAACTCTTGGGGGAAAACCGGGAGGGTGAGAGGGAACATTTCCTGGGGGTACCATCCCTCGGGAAAAAGGTGCATCCGGGAAGGTTTGAGTAAGTAAGTTGAACCAAAAGTCCGGGTCAACCCGTGGAGGTGAACATGGTGGAGATGGTGGGATAGCTTCATAGTGTTCCGGTGATGATGGTGGTGAGTTTCCAAAAACATCAAAAGGATAATTTGGTGATGGTCGTCGGTACCTACGACGAGGAGTATGGATGTGTATCGGGCCTGTAGGTGTCCTCCTAAATGGTCTCATGAATGGTTCAGGTTCATACGGTCCAAGTATCCTAACTCTTCTTCCACGAAAAACCTAAGTGAGTGGAGGTGGTGGTGGTAAAGTGGGTGGAGCTACCGTTCCTAGGTCAGGGGACCAACGCCAGGTTGACACAAGTCTCTCGTCGGCTGACAAAGAGTTGGAGTTGTCAGTTGGTGTTGTTGGGGTTACCAAAGGTGTAGTGGTGACAGCTGGGATCACTAACGAAGCAGTGTCTTCAACCTCAAGTTCGGAAGAGGAGGTAGTGTGGTGTGAATGGGTAGACATGGTACTACTGTAATAACCCAATTAATAGTAACATAAGTTGCTAATCTAGCATTTAGCACATAATTCATATAACAAGTGTAACACTTCTAATTAAATGTCGTAGTTGAGTAGGCATGGAGGGCTCGCGGTGGTGTGGTGTAATAGGTCTGTTTAAAAACGTAGTTATAGTCCAATGTTTGAAAATACACTTGGTTCTCTATAACCAGGGCTTTGATGATAATCTGTAACACCCCCAAAATTTACTCTAGCAGCGGAAGACTTAATTGGGTGTTACGTAGAGGATCACAGTCATAATTATAGAAAACGACTCAAAGAGACGTTTTTGAGTTCATTTTATTGATTTCAAATGCAAGGATGTTCAATGTTTAATACATCACATTATTAATTGAAAATGATTGTTTGTGAATATTACACCACCGACACAAAGGTCAAATGCCCACTCCATGCCTCCTGAGCTTGCTTCAATTACCTGAGATACATGCTAAAAGTCAACAAAATTGTTGAGTGAATCTATAGCGTTTATATTTAAAAGCAGATGAACACATTCCAAGTATTTCATAAGTAAATAGTAGTTTGTTCCGTATGCATATTGCCATAAGTCTCATGAACACAACGTTAACAAGTATGTGAGCCATCGCAATGACATCAACACGGTGTAAGGTGCCCTTGGTGAGGAGTTTGCCAGTTCTCCTAGTGTATCAAATAATAGTGCATTTGTCTACCAGGTGTGGGCTAGAACAAATGGGTCTGTCAAGCACCAATAGATCTATTCACAGTTATTCGCGTTCACTCGCAAGTGACTAAGGTTCATGATAGAAGGGACTTTCAAGTAGGCGTGTGTCTTATGCAATAGTTGAGTAGCATACAATAGGGAAAATAGTTGTTCAAAATACTTGTGTTCATATAGTGTAGCATGTATCCCACCCACATAGTTTGTAAAACAAGTAAAAAGTGTGGGACTAAAGACTCACCTCAGATGAGTGTGTATGTAGGCAATCAAGTAATATCAAGTGCAACGGGTGAATGGCTCCAACACGCAACCTGGATAATATGAGATACCTTAGTTTCCTGTAGTGGTGTGATTTGTATTTGTGTAATGCCTTAAGTACAAAAACAATATTATACATAATATTGTCTTGTCTTTATGTGTGATGATGATAAGTCGTGTCAGACTTAGGGTGTAGAGTTTTCAGTTCTTAATCTTGGTGAAAGTGATATATAAATTTGATTATTGAAAGGTGATCTTTTGTTATCTAGTTAGTTTTCAAATATTTATTTCTTGTAATTAATGTTATTAAAATAATTACTTTTACTTAAGTTTGTGAAATTACAAGTTTAGTCCTTATACTTTGTAAAGTTTACATTTTTAACCCAGGTGTTTATAAAAATAACATTTAAGTACCTCAAGTTCATAATTATTTCATTTATAACTTTACTTTATCAAATTTACAGTTTTGACACTCTTTTTCCAATATTTATACTTTTAGTCCTTGTACTTTCAAAGTTGACACTTTTAGTCCTTATGAAATGTATATTTACATTTTTAGTACTTATAATATCAAATTAGTCAATAAATGACAAAAACATTCCAAATGTACTGTTTAACACCAAGTTTACAGAATTTACAGTTTTGGTCCTTGTAGTTTATAAAGTTTGCAAAAATAATCCTTTATATATATATAATATGTTCATTTTAGATCCTTGTAGTTCCAAATTTATACAAATGACTCAAAATAACTTATATTTACTGTTTGTAACCTTAACTTGTAGAAATTATAGTTTATACCCATAGTTTGCATAGTTGGCAATTTTAGTCCTTTAACTTAATATGTTTTGCATTTTTAGTCCAAAATAACATTTTAGCTTATGACTTCATTCCAAATGTTTTTTCAAGTTCCCAGAAGCTTAGAAAATTGAGTGTGAGCTTATCAATAGCTTATTAGAGCATAAAGCTCATTATTTAACTTATTATAGTGTTAATGGGCCTGAAGTGAAACGTTAAGGCCCATTGGGTGTTTCGTGGGTCCAGTGGGCTTCCAACTGGTCCTAGTGGTTCTTGGGCCTATATTGAGCCTTGCCAAAATGAGTGGGTGTGGTTTTAGGCCTTGGAACAGGCCACAACCAAAGGGGATGTTTGATGGGCTTTAGCCCATTAAGTGGGTGTTTATTGTTTCTGTGAACGAGTGAGGTAGCCACAAAAGGAGCTTGTGAAGTAGCTTAAACAAGCTTGTGAGAGTGTAAGCTTTGTGTAACTCATTTGTTTAGGTTCCAAAGTAACTGTAGGTACAAAAATATGGGCATGTTATTCATATAGATTGGGATTAACGAGACCAAAAGAAAGTGATGAAATCATGTGTAAAACACTTAGAATATTTTAGGCAGTTTTCATATTGAGTCCAAGTAACTTGTGAACGTGTGATTTTCAGTGTCTTAGTATTATGTTAAGCTTATAATGAGTTCATGGTTCCTTTCTTAGGTGTATAGAGATGTGGGTGAATGTTTTTGTGAGGCACAAACTTAACGAGACATAGGAAAACATAGCTCAAAGAGTTGGTGATATATTAGAATAGAAATTCATAAAATGAGTTGAAAATCAAGCTAGGAGTTGAAAGTAGCTTACTACACCTTCAAAGGTGGGAAGTTTACGAGTTTTTGGATGCTTGGTGAGGACTTGTGAGCTTGTGGAAGCTTGTTCTTCCTTCTTTCTTCTCAGTACCAAGGCAGCGAGCAAGAGAAGAGTTTGTGTGAGTTTTGAGTGAGTATACGTTAGTTTCTTTTGCATGGAAAGGTAATACATGGAGATAATGACAACTTGAGGGAAAAAAGGAATATGGCAGGGGAATAACGAGTAGGGTGAGGGTAGGATAGCTTGATTGGATAGCAACTTGCTATCCCAAGTGTTACTTGGGTCGTTTTCATGTGGTGACGAGGCTTTAGGGTTCTAGAAACATGATTTAATTTCGAGTCCATGTATAACGAGGTAAGCCAAGGGTATAGTGAAGTTTTGGGGTCTTTGTGAAGTGAAGAAATCAAGTGTGAATAAGTTTTAAGGGTGTGTTTGGTTGTGAAATCATCAAATGGTCTGTTTGTTATTGTAACGTGACCAAAAGGTCACTTAGTGATCGAGTTGTGGTCTAGGGTCGTTAAGATTGAATATTGATAGGGTTTTAGTGTCTTTTGAGTCCTTGGGAGAGGTTGTGGAGGTCGTGGTACACTTATGAGTCCAATCGAATCAATACGTGACCAAAACAATTATAGATATGGTCGATTTATTGGTTGTGAGTTCTTGGGACCTTGGAAACGTACTTGGCTTAGATAGAAACTCTTAAAATGAGTAATGATGAATTTCAAAATGCCTTGGAAGGTTTCAAATGAGCTCGAGCATGTTGTGGCAATTTATGTGTTCGTTTAGATATATAACGAGGCAAAGAAAATGAGATAGGGCTCGTTTGTGAATCATAAGAGTTGTTAGTTGCTTAGAAACATTTAGTGAGTAATTTAAGTGAGTTTAGAACACAATAGAATCAATGGCAACGTGTTTTACAAAATGTTTATAGAATTGGGTACGTTTTTGAAAACGTGTGAGCTCGCTAAAACTTCTTAAATAGAAGCTATCACTATTTTAAAAAATGATTATTTTTGGATTTTTCTTTTTGGTAACTATTTATACGCTGAAAATAAACAACTTTTGTGAAAACAAAATTTTTGAAACTTAAAAATAAGCCTTGTGCAAGCTTATGTTGTTGACAGATAGAATTTTTTTGGATTTTTTATGGATTTATGAATGAGAAAAGCTACCAATAAGCTACACATGGTAAAATAAGTTGAATACAACTGAGATGCACACAAATAAGCAAGAATGGGCCAATAAGCACAAAGGAATAAGCCAGAGATATCAAATAAGCACTTAAGCAAAATCATAGACCAAACAAGCCTTAAGGGGCAATCTGCAGGCCTGTGTGGGGTCCACAAGATTGATCAGAGGTCCAAGGTGATGGTTGATCTAAAAAGGTAGCTTGGTGAGCTATCCAAAAAGCCAAGGAGCAAAGCCTAGGTCTCACAAATGAGCTCTGTGTGAGCTTGTGAGATGGGGTGCATACACTGATGGATATGATCACTCAGTGAATGGGCAAAAGCTCAAAGTTACTCAATAAGGTTAAACAAAGATGCAAGCAAACAAACACATTCCATAACACACTTAGATAACATTATCCTCACAATCACTAACACAGAATCATTCAAGAACAAGGATAATCAACAAGCTCAACATACACTGATGGTCCAGAATAAGCAGTTGCCAAGGGCAACAAAAAGAGGATCAATAAGCTATCTAATAAGCAAATAAGGGTAAACCAGATACACAGCTAACAAGACCACCAAAGTGGCTTTCCAAAACACAAATTATCAAACAAAATGGTCAACTAATGAACACAATATGGCTTTAAGAGAAATGGGTCAAACTGTGGTACAGGGGAGGCTAATGGCTCAACAGGCTAGTTCAAGGGTAATTTTTGATGAGTAAATGAATTGAAAAATTGGATATTCTTCTTGATTCACATACACAAGCAACCAGATAACTCAAAATGACAAGAATTTTCTAGTTTCAACCACTAACAAATCCTTCACATGATCTAAAAAATTGCTTCACTTTGACAGAAATAAAAGTTTGACTTTTTTATAAATTTGCAAATGTTGACCAAGATGAATTTTGATTGCTTCAATTCAACTGAGAATGAACTTATAAGCTGCTATGAGGCTAAATTAAGCTACTATAACTACTTTTACACTGAAATTCTTGATTATGCAATTTAAAATTCCAACAGTTAAACAACCATGAGAATTTAAGACTACTTCTGACTTATTACCACAAGACCTACTGATATTATGCTTCTATTTCACTATAATGGACCTGAGAATAAAGTCTACACAACTTTTAGCCCATAAATCTCACAAAAATGCAATCAAACAGGCAAATCCAAACACTCAGAAACTGATTTTGCAAATTTAAAAAAGCAATTGAAGGATCTAAGCCATGAATCTGAATTTTAAGCTTATATTAGGCTAAAACAAACATAAATAGGTAAAAACAAACAACAATCAACAGCTAAATCTAAAAATGACAAATTATGCAATTTACACTAAAAATATGAAATTGGAAGCAACACTGTGAAACCTTTACCACTAGCTAAACTAGGGTCTCTTGACGCTGCTACAAGCTCCTAGCTTGTCAAAGATAAGCTAGGTAAAGTCCACCTTGCCAATCCATTTAGACCACTTCCCATGCTTTCCACTGTCAAATGCTTAGGTACCCTGTGATGTTATTTTTCTTTTTTTCTTTTTTTTTTTCCTTTTTTTTNAAAACAAACATAAATAGGTAAAAACAAACAACAATCAACAGCTAAATCTAAAAATGACAAATTATGCAATTTACACTAAAAATATGAAATTGGAAGCAACACTGTGAAACCTTTACCACTAGCTAAACTAGGGTCTCTTGACGCTGCTACAAGCTCCTAGCTTGTCAAAGATAAGCTAGGTAAAGTCCACCTTGCCAATCCATTTAGACCACTTCCCATGCTTTCCACTGTCAAATGCTTAGGTACCCTGTGATGTTATTTTTCTTTTTTTCTTTTTTTTTTTTCCTTTTTTTTTTATTAATGTTTTCTTATATATTTTAAGTACTTAAGTGAGCTTATGAACCATTTGTGACATCTAAAAAGCTAGAATCAAATTTTGGCTTAAAACTTAAATTGACACAGAAATGATACAAAAGCGTTAAATGAGGAACTTAGAACTTATATTAATTGAGAAAAACAAGTTACAAACTAGAGTTTTAACTGGAAATGAAAATTACAAGGATTTCTACATAAGCTAATTTTGACTAAAAATTACACACTGCCTCTAATGCTTCCTTCTTCCTTTTATAGAGACTTCTAAGGTTCCTTGAGGTCCACTTGAGTTATCCCAGCAACAATCTTGGCCATTGGATCACTAGGATTAATCCTAGCCTTCAAAATGAAATTGGCGCCAAAATAAAATATAGCTAATTGGACTGTAATTTGCAATGGGGGGGGGGTGCATTAATGTTAGTTGTTTTGTTAGGTGGATGTGATGGTTTTGGGCGGTGGAAGCAAGTGGAGATGGGTGGGGAGAATACCAGAGGTGGTTTATGGTTTTTGGAGGTGGGAGGGAAAGGGGATGGTCAAAGGTTTTGACCGGGGTTTATTATAAACATGGTGTGGGCTTGTTGGGCTTGTGGGGTTTTTGGGCCAAAGGGGTGGGAAGGGCTGGTGTTGTGTTGGGTTTGGATTTTTTGAGTTTATAATAACAAAGGGATCCGTTTGGTTTATATGTTATCACAAGGACCAATTTTGTAATTTTTGAAAAGATGAGGGACTGATCTTGTGAATTCTCCAAAGTTATCATAAGGATGAATCTTGCCAAAGTTTAATAGTACAAGGATCACGGTTGACTTTTCCACATATTTGAATATCCAAGGACTAAAACTGCGAAAGTTGAAATTTGAGGGACCAAACTTGTAAACTTTTGAAACTTTTCACCCAAGGGCTACTTTTGATAACTTTTGATTTTCAAAGGACCTTTGTGGACTTTTCATCCAAAATAAATGCTCAGGGACTGATGATTCGTTGTGTTTTTGTGTCAAAACAATTTATCAAAATATCAACAAACGTGAGGTCAATGTTATCGTGAGACAACAAGACGTGGAAAAATACAAGTAAACCTTTTAGGAAAAAGATTACCTCGTAAACTCGTGAAAGTGATATTTATTTGTGAGACCGGGAAGTGATTTCCGGGTCGTGTCCCAACGAGGAGTGAATGGAAAGCTTTGTGAAAAGATCGAGATTAAAATCTTGTATGTTTGGTTGTGAAAGATTGTTTGGTTTTGTTGTACGTTAAATTAACGAAAATGGAAAATTAACAAACGTAAATGAAAATAAAATACCTAAGGGGAAACAAAAGGCAAATGGCAAACTAGGGGAATCCTAAAACACTACGGGAGTCAAAATTAGGTATCGGGAATCCTAAATTACAAGTAAACAAATAAATGTGACGTTTATTTAAGATAAACGTCAAAGTACAAATAAAAAGTGAAATTTTAGCTAGGCAAATCCTACGGGCCTACAAATAATTTTCTAAAGCACTAAAAGACAATAGAAAATTTTAGAAAAAAGAAAATTAAAATTCCAATTAAAATTCTATTTATTATAATTTAAAAACTATTTAATACTAATTAATTGAAAATAATTACTAAAACTATTTAAATAATTCTAAGGTTTTTCTGGAAATTAAACTTAACTAAGACAAGTCTAAGAAAAATAAAAACTTTAGAAAAAGCACTATGAAAAGCTGAAATAAGCAGAAAGTAAGCTTGTGAACTAAATAGACAAGACTACTATAAAAATTAAAAAGGAAAACAATAACATGAGAAGTCCCTAGGGCAGTTGGTATTGGGTGTGTGGTGTGAGGCTTGGAGTGCAGGAGGTCCAGGGTTCGAATCCCACCTCTTGCACTTTTTGCAAATTATTTTTTTTTCAATTTTTCTTTTACAAAACTAATTATCAACTAAAACCAACAATTTTTACAAAACGACTTGAGCTGGAAAGAATTAAATAAGCTTATGCAAACTATTTTTCTCAACAGATTTGGATTTTCATGTTTGAGGTGAGTATTTTTTTTTTTTTTTTTTTTTTTTNACACAAACTAAACAACAACTACAACAAACTCAGAAACAACAACAATAACAATAAGAAGAACAACAACAAACAGAATCAACAAGAACAACACCAAGAACAACAGCAAACAAGAACAACAATAAGCTCAGATAAGCAGTTAAGCTCACAAGAGCTTATGCAAATATACTAACAACAACAATAATCAATATGGAAGTCAATAACAATAACAAAGAACAGCAACAAATTAAGAACAACAAACAAGTACAAGCTCAGTTCATGAATCAAGATAAAAAAAAATAAAAAAAAATAAAATAAAAAATAAAAAGAGAGAGCAGCAGCAGGTGCAAAAAGGCCAAGTTAAGGGGATAAAATAAGCAGTGCAATAAGCATTTAGGGGAAAAACAAAAGCACAGGCTTAAACACCACCTAGGATAGCTCATATAGCAGCAAGATTCAACAAATTTGGTCCACCAACGACCAGCTTATAAGCCTTAGAAACCTGACCCAATCCCAAATCTATTGGGTCAGGGGAGATTAGGGTCAAATGGGTGACTTTGAGGCTGAATTTAAAGCACTAAATTAACTCCAAATTAAAATTTTCTTTTTGATCTTGAAACACAAGCTTCCAAATTCCTCAAAACAACAAATATTTTCAACTTTCAACTTCTTTTGAATTCTGTGCATAGCCTAGAATCTTTGGCCATTTTCCTCAGTTAAGTTTCTTTTGACTTTTAAAACTTTTGCGCAAATTGACTAATCTAAGTTTAGGTTGATCCTAGGTTGAGTGAATATGTTGTTATAATCTAAACTAAGACTAATTTGAGCAACCTTAACATGTTTAAAGCCTAATGTGAGCCTATGCTATTCTAATATTCCAACAGTATGCAAATAAGAGAGATTGAGATGAATTTTTGACTTTCGCTTTAAAAATGACCAAGAAAAAGGTTGAATGAAGCTAATTATGGCCTAGGTTGTGTGTCTGAGTACATTGTATCAAATAACAACAACAATACCCCAATCAAATTCTCTAATCCAAACACCCCTAAATGGACAGTTTCAAAGATTAACAAAGAGAATAAGTAAATTAACACAAATACTATACTAATTACTCTACACTAAGCTCAAATAAACTTAAATAAGCAGAATTCAACAATCAATAACAACAAACTACACTTAACACATAATATGAAAAATATGGGGTATAATCCCTTACTTGACATCCAAGCTAGAAGGAAACAAGGAACCAGTGAACAAACTTCAACCTATTATCCCCCAAGGGACTCTAAACCATCTTCAACAACTTTGGTAACTTCTTCTTTCCTTCTTTCTTCTATTTTTTTTTTTATTTTTCTTGAATTTTCTTTTTGATTTTTTTGTTTTTCTTTTCTTCTTTGATTTTCTATTTTCTTTGGACTCTAATAACCTTAACAATACTTAAGAAACATGTTGAGATGAAACTAAGAGTATTTAAAAGAAGTACAAAGTAACTTGGAAAATTTAGTAAAAATTCGAAACTTGCATAAACTGAATTGAAACTTCAATTGAACTTGAAAATTAGAAATGCAACTGTAAAATAAGTTAAAATACAGAAAACTACTAAGAAAAGGATGCCCATATGGCTTACATGACTAATCTATTTATACTACATAAGTGGTAGGTAGAAATAGAGCCCTCTTGTGCATCATCTTCTGGAATTAGGGTTTTGTGAAGTTCCCTTGAGCTCTGTGATAACATCCCAGCTGTCCAATTGCTCTAAAATTGATCCTAGCCCTCCATTGAATTTTTGGCGGGAAAACGTTTTATGTGAAGTTTGGATTGCCAGGGTGTCCATGGGGTTAGGTAGGAGTTTGGGAGAGATAGTGGGATTGGGTATTGTGATGGGGATGCTTTTGAGGGAGGTTGAGTGTAGCAGGTTGGGTGTTGGTGATGGAGGTTGAATGTACGGCGGGTAAAAGAAGGGGGTTTGACTGTGTTTTGACTCAGGGAAGTTATAAAAAAAAGGGGTTTTATGAGTTTGGGTGTTGGGCTGGTAGGGTAATGGGCCAAGGGAGACTTGTGGATCAGGTTGTGGTTTATTTGTTTTTGGATTTGGTTTAGTTAATTACAAAGGGTCCATTTGGTTTAGAGCTTATGTAATCATAAGGACCAAAAATGTAACTTCTGATTTTGGAGGACCAAATCTGTCAACGTTCCCAAAATTCATACAAGGGTCAAATTTGCCAAGTCGTGAATTCCCAAGGTTATTTTGAGTATTTTTCTTCAAAGTTTAATACCCGGGGACCATTCTTGCCAATTTACAAACTTGAAGGACTAAAACTGCCAAACTTTGAAACTTCATTCCAAGGATTCAAAATGTCTTTTGATAATTCTCGGAGTACTTTTGTTGACTTTCTCTTCACAAATTCTCACCAAGGGCCATTTCTGTCATTTTCTAAAAGTTTAGGGACCAGTCTTGCCAAATGTGAAACTACAGGACTAAACTTGTAAATTTTTGAAAGATTTTTACCCAAAGATCATTTTTGATAACTTTTGACTTTTAAGAACTTGGTTTGACTTTTCTCTCAGAATAAATGCTTAGGGACTAATTTTGTCATGTTTCGAAAGTTGGGGGACTGAAACTGCCAATTATGCAAACTTTGTTCGATTTTCATCTATTTTTAATCATTTTGCATCTAAAACATATAAAACACGATCTTTGGGATATTTTTAGTATTTTGATGCATATTTGAGTGTTTTCAGATATTTACAGTTTATAATGACCAAAAATGATGAGTATTTGCACACTCATCAATCCCCCACACTAAACTATTGCTAGTCCCTAGCAATATTTTTATAAAACTTAATGGATTTGAAGTCTCTTTACCAAAAACCATTACTTCTGGAGTAGCCAAATGTATCAGTTCAAGTAAGAACTATGGTACACTGATAACCATATAATTTTGAGCAAACCACAAGCTTTCAACGGATTTGATTTGTCTTTACCAAAAGCCGTTTGCTTATGGACTAGCCAACTCTTAGATAAAATACTTATTATCTTTGGTGAGCTGATTACCAGTTATGGTTTTCCAATCCCTTTACCATAAGCCATAACCTTGCGTGCTAGTCAACTCTTTACCGAAGATATGGTGAGTCGAATACCATACAATTTTTGGCAAATTGCAAGCCATAAACGGATTTGAGATATCTTTACCTAGAGCCGTTTGCTCCAGGATTAGCCAATCCTTATGTGTGCTAGACATGTTGGACTGATTACCATTTATTTTATTAGTGCAAAGCACTTTCCAAAAAAAAAAAAAAAAAATAGCCAAAATGGGGGAATATGGCTCTAAAAAGGTACACATTTGATCAAATTTGCCAAAATTCCCTCCCCCACACTTAGAAATGNACTTTCCAAAAAAAAAAAAAAAAATAGCCAAAATGGGGGAATATGGCTCTAAAAAGGTACACATTTGATCAAATTTGCCAAAATTCCCTCCCCCACACTTAGAAATGAATATTGCCCTCAATATTCAAAGTCCCGGCTATTATGCCGATACTTAAAACGTAAAAACTTAGATTTGGGCAAGTGTGGGAACATCATAGTTTAAAAAAAATGAGCTACATAGCTAAATCTTCTTAAATAGAAGCTATTACTTCTTTTAAAATGATGATTTTTTTTTTTTTTTTGAAAAGTAGGGGAAACTTCCCCACACTTATGTTAGAAAATAGGAGGAAATCATAATCACGGGTGAAAACCCATGCAATGCTACTGTTTTTATTAACCGAGTCGCTAGCTTGACTCGATCCCCGCATTCATTGGTCCATTGGGACGGTTTGAAGATCCGGGATAACCATCGATGGTATGTCCCCTCCAAAGTAATGCTTCAGTCTATGACCATTAACTTTGAAGTTTGGCCCGTCGGTTTGAGACAGCTCGACAGTGCCATATGGAAAAACTTGAGCAACGGTATATGGTCCAGTCCATCGGGTTTTAAGCTTTCCCGAGAAGATCTTTAATCTAGAGTTGAAAAGAAGGACTCGATCACCAACGTTGAAAACGCGGTTCTTGATTTTGGAGTCATGGATCTTCTTTGTTTTCTCTTTGTAGATCAAAGAGTTTTCGTAAGCTTGATCACGAAGTTCATTTAATTCATTGAGTTGAACTTTCCTATGATCACCCGCGGACTTAAGATCGAAGTTGGCATGCTTAAGGCCCAATAAGCTTTGTGCTCGAGCTCGATCGGTAGATGACACGCTTTTCCGTATACGAGCTTGTATGTAGTACACCCGATGGATGTTTTATAAGCCGTACGAAAAGCCCATAAAGCGTCATCTAACTTATCCGACCAAGAGGCACGATTCTCGCCTACGGTCCTTTCCAGAATTCTCTTTAAACCTCGGTTTGAAACTTCCACTTGGCCACTTGTTTGTAGGTGATACACGGTAGCAAGACGGTGAGTGACACCATACTTAAGCATGACCTTTGCAAATTTGTCATTGCAAAAGTGAGTGCCGCGATCACTAATGGCGCGGGGAGTTCCAAACCTAGCGAAGAGAGACTTAAGAAATTTCACAACTACTCGGGCATCATTTGTTGGGAGAGCCTTAGCTTCGACCCATTTCGACAAATAATCGACGACCACGAGTATGTATTTGTTCTCTCGTGAAGACGGGAACGGCCCCATAAAATCAATGACCCATACATCAAAGATTTCACAAACTTGGATGACATTTTGTGGCATTTCATCCCGTTGTGTAATTTTTCCTTGACGTTGACAAGAGTCGCAAGATTTGACTAAGTCATGGGCGTCTTTATAAATGGTGGGCCAATAGAAACCGGAGTCAAATACTTTCCGAGAGGTGTAGTTCGGGCCATGATGTCCCCCGGTGGGTCCATTATGACAAGCCTTAAGAATTTCTATGGCTTCTTGGCCATGAACACACCTCCGAATAACTTGATCCGCACAAACTTTGAACAAATAGGGGTCGTCCCAAAAGTAATGATTAACATCTTTGAAAAATTTGTTCTTTTGGTGGGACGACATCCCTTTAACAATGAAATTCCCCGCATGGTAATTTGCGAAATCGGCAAACCATGGGGTACTAGAATCACCTCGACTAGAAATCACATTAAGAGTCTCGAGAGGAAACGTTTCATTTATTTCCTTTTTCTCAAGAGCACTTTGATGAGGGTTTTCCAATCGGGAAAGATGATCAGCAGCAAGGTTCTTGGCTCCTTTTTTATCCCGAATCAGGATATCAAATTCCTGTAGGAGGAGAACCCAACGGAGCAACCTCGGCTTTGCATCTTGTTTAGCAAAGAGATACTTGAGCGCCGAGTGATCCGTATACACTATGGTTTTAGTCAAGATCAAATAAGGCCAGAATTTCTCGAAAGCATACACCACGACTAACAATTCTTTTTCAGTGGTGGTGTAGTGAGCTTGAGCCTCGGTCAGAGTTTTGCTCACATAGTGTATAGGCTGAAAATGCTTGGTTCTGCGTTGCCCCAAGACCACACCTATGCAAAATTGCTTGCATCGCACATAAGCTCGAAAGGTAGGTCCCAATCTGGGGCAACCAAGATCGGTGCCTCGGTAAGCTTTTTCTTAAGAGTTTGAAAAGCTTCGATGCACTCATCGGAAAAGACAAATGGAGTTTCGTTTTCAAGAAGTCGGGTCATTGGCCGGGCGATCTTTGAAAAATCTTGAATGAATCTACGATAGAAACCGGCATGACCAAGAAAACTCCGAACACCTTTAACAGTTGTGGGAGGAGGTAGTTTAGCAATGACATCGACTTTAGCTTTGTCGACCTCAATCCCACTCTTTGAAATTTTATGGCCAAGGACAATGCCTTCTCTGACCATGAAATGACTTTTCTCCCAATTTAGACAAAGATTTGTATCCTCACAACGTTGAAGCATTTTGTCTAAATTGGCAAGACATGATTCAAATGAATTCCCAATGACCGAAAAATCGTCCATGAAGACTTCCATAGTTTTCCCGATCATTTCGTGGAAAATAGCCATCATGCATCTTTGAAACATACCCGAAGCGTTACACAATCCAAAAGGCATACGCCTATAAGCAAACGTTCCGTACGGGCACGTAAAAGTCGTTTTCTCTTGATCTTTTGGATCAATGGGAATTTGAAAATAACCCAAGAAACCGTCGAGAAAACAATAGTATTCGTTTCCCGCAAGTCTTTCGAGCATTTGGTCCATGAAAAGGTAGAGGAAAGTGGTCTTTACGGGTGGCGTCATTTAACTTGCGGTAGTCAATGCAAACACACCATCCCGTTACCAACCGAGTAGGAATCAACTCCTTCTCATCATTCTTAACAACCGTAATTCCACCCTTCTTGGGCACACAATGAACGGGGCTCACCCAAGGACTATCCGAGATAGGGTAAATCAATCCGGCATCAAGAAGTTTAATGACCTCTTGTTTGATGACCTCATGGATTTTTGGATTCACCCTTCTTTGTTGTTGAACCGCCGGTTTAAAGTCATCCTCCATCAAAATTTTGTGCATACAAAATTCCGGGTTAATACCCTTGATGTCGGAAAGTCTCCAAGCAATGGCGCGCTTGTGTGAATTTAAAACCTTGAGGAGAGCGGCTTTATCATCCTTACTCAAGTCTTTAGCAATAATGACGGGTAACTTATCGTCACCCTCCAAAAATGCGTACTCGAGATGAGGCGGTAAGTCCTTAAGCTCGACCTCGGGAGGATCAATAGATTTTTCAATGGATTTGAT
>LBNU01012843.1:0-29889 GCA_014162995.1 Artemisia annua | reverse complement strand
AAGTATTGGCTCGGGAAGGTGAGAGTCGGGATTTAATAAGAAATGGTTACGTTTATTTATTAAAACTGCGTGTGTTCATTATCAACGCACATGGAAAATGATTTAAAGAGACATGTGTTGGCGAGTAAAATTTTGTTGCGACGGTTTAGTGATTTTTATGATAAAAAGTATGTATTTTCGGGAGGAGTTTATTAAAAATTTCACGTAAGTCCATGTTTGTGCACCCTTTAGAAATATTGGAAATGTAGGGACTTTGGCAATTTCGTATTTACTCTAACCCTAACCTCCTTTCTTATATCCTCTTCATCCCACATCTCTCTCCTCTTCTCCCTTGTGACCCGCCCTGCAACCCCTAACACCACATCACGTCAGGTCTCCTCACAACCGCCCTCATAACTCCTCATCATCTCCTTTCCTTTCTACGTAACACGCGCCTAAAATATACACAAACACCTGTTTTATCATCAAGTCGCGGCCATCGCCACCCACCACCTTTCTTTTCCGTCCTTCACAACATTGTAAAACCTTCTAAGCATAAGTCTATGTCTGTTGAGACAGCTGAGCACTGATTGCTACCTGCAATCATATGTCGATTCGACAATCTCCTCTATATCCATCGCAAAAGAATATGGTTTAAACCAAGTTAAATTGGTGATATGTGTGTTATGCATAACGTGTCGCTCAACACGCTACGCAAAAATAGGGTTCGACTTATCCATCGTATACGAACACAATAATTTCCAAGTAGCTGATTCACTCAAACGTAAAACGTCCGAAGACCCGGAACGGAGTAGTCACATGTTAAATCCTTGACTAATATTGATTTTGGGTAAATTTAATAGAAAACTTGAGAAAATGTTTTTGATGAATAAAAGCGGATAGTTGGATATCCTAATTATCTCCCTCATTTTTCGTTGCAAGATAGTTGATACTTTCATTGCTTCTGTTGATTCTTTTGCTATTTGCTGGACCTGAGGTGAGTCATAGCCTCACTTTTACTCTTGAACTTTCTTTTCAATACTTGGGGTGAGAAACGTGCAAATTGTTTTATGTGGACTATTATTGCTTTTATTTAAAACTTGCTATGCTTATAGAACTAGGTATGTTACATCAACCTTAGTCACATAGTGAATTTTGTTATCGCGTGTGGACTAAATATGGTTAGATGATATTGGAAGTTACATCAACCTTAGTCACATAGTGAATCTTGTTATCGCATGTGGACTAGATATGGTTAGATGAAGAGAATGGTTTGTTGAGGATTATGTGGTTGGATTATAGTGTGCACCTACAGGGTTTTGATACGGAGGTTATCCGTGAGAATTGGTCGCCTATAGGCCCTATGGGACTTTGTGGCCCATAGGGTGCCCCTATAGGGTTTTGATATGCAGAGGTTATTTGCGAGATTTGGTCGCCTATAGGCCCTATGGGACTTTGTTGCCTATAGGGTGCCCCTATAGGGTTTTGATATGCGGAGTTTATCCGCAAGGCCTAGTCTAGCTAGCAAGCGTTTTGCGTATATGTCCACTTGATTTAATTATGAATATAAACCTATGATCTCACCAGCGAAAGCTGACTTTTAGCACATTTTCTCAGGTAATTAAGTTATGATTTTGGATGCTTGGATTGGAGGCTTGGCTTGGCAATGCGGTCTAAGGATCTATTTTTCTAAAACTCTGATATGTATTTGTGGACCTACGTTTATTACTTTTGGGCCTTACTTTGGATAAATTTGGGATGAATGTAAACTCAAAACCCCTTTTGGTTGTGTTTTACTTATGTTTACTTTATCTCGTTCTTTTATGACTTGTGTTGGATACCAATCCCCGTAGCACCCCGAAAGCTTGAATAGTCTTCCGCTGTATCAGATTTTGGGGGTGTTACAATGATGCCACGTATTTTTAGGTCCACAATTAGGCCTATTTTTAGGTCCATGTATCATCTCTCTTTGTAAAATGTTGGCATTTCTATCTCTTGCTAATTTATATGTTCTCTCAAAAGTTTTCACGACTCAATCTGTGTGAAGTTCTGATCGTGCATCGCTTGATATTCAACTATCGCTTACTCGAACATTAGTTGGTCATTTGCATCACTCTGGTTCCTCCATTTTACATTATCGTAAATCGTACAAAATTGACCAATTTTAGGATAAAACCTATTTTCTCATTTGTATTTGAGGGCATCGTATCCTCTTCTCGATTCTCTCATTTCCTTCTTAAAGTAACCTAGTACAGTAGTCCAAAACCCAACAGACTTTTGAGCATTCCCTTTTATGCTATTTTCCAACGTGTTTATCCAAGCTTTACACAACTCTAACTCTTCCGCTGGGTCCATGAAAGTTTAGCGTCATCTTTTGTAGCCATCTTGGATTTCTTACGTCTTTTTGACGGCGCCACCTCTTCGACGGGAGAGTCTTCTTGAATGGATAAAGATGGATCGCCCGAACCTTGAGCCGGAGAATAATGTTGACTACCAAAGAATGGATCAAAATCTTCTACCTCCTTAATATTAAAACGGTTAAATGGAGAATAATGTTGATAAGTTTGAGATTGGTACGGTGGTGGTGATGATAAATCATGTAACATTTGTGGACGATGCATTTGAGATTGTTGTTGTTTTTGGTACATTGGTTAGTTAAACGGAGGTTTGAACGGATTATTTTAATAAAAGGTTGTTGTTGTGGTTGTGATTGATATACAAAACTTGTGGGCTTAAAATTAATGGGTAGTGAGTGGCCGGTCAAACGAAAACTAAAATCCGGTGTTGGAACGTTTTGTAGGCGTCGGATTTTTGCTATTTAAACAAGGATCGGGTTTGAAATTTAATTTCTTTTATGATTTTTTTTCCTGAGAGGTGTTTAGCGGTTAGGTGTGTTTTTCCCGCGCCAACCCAAGTCTACAACTCGGTCGAATAAGTGACTGCGCCTTCCTTTTCTTGCTTGCCCCACGTCTGAGGTGGGCCGCCGTAACAAGGGGCGATGTGTCTAAGGTGGGGGGTAATAGGGTCGTGTGACCTATGTTACGGATGGTCTTATGCAATATTTCTTACCTCACTACTACTATGTTACGGATGGTCTTATGCAATATTTCTTACCTCACTACTACCACCTTCTATGCTTATTACACAACCGTTGTCACTACTTTTACGCGTTAAATTAAATTTGTACTCCGTATTTTGTAGTATATGTTGTCTCGAGAGTGTGTGAAACTTACAACAAATGTAGTAGTCAAATATTGCCAAGAATCACATTTGTACCTTTTATTAGTTAACGATTTAAAATTGTATTTTGTAGTATATGTTGTTTCGTTATTGTCTCGAACTTGTAACTTAGAGCTTATGGCTGACGCTGCCAAGAATAACATTTGTACCAAAGATTAGTTTTTCTTATTCCCTAGCTTATTGATAAGATGTTTTATTTCAAGATTCTAACGAATAGTTGTGGATCTCATGTTGTTTAAATCCCAATCATGATATTATGATCTTACCATTTTACAATAGTAGAAAGCAAAAACGATATTTTACGTACAATTTNTGAACACAGGATTCAATCTTGCTCACGCACTTGCAGGACATCCTTTATATTATATCGCAGTTATCCAGTTTGCATATGAACTGAACTTAATACAAGGGAGTGTTTGGATGTGCATTTAATCCGATTATTGAATTGTGAAGCCCTCCCAATAATCAGTAAAAGTGTGAGCTTTTTGTTACTCAGTACTTAGGTTCAATACAATCACTACTCTACGGTAAATACAAAACTACCCAACTATCCCTGCATCATATTCTTAATATCGCAGTAATCACTTCAAAGACCTACATCCAAAAACACCCCTAAAATGAACAACACTTAAGTGACAATTAGGGGGTGTTTGTTTAAGCTTATTTTTTGCCTTATGAGCTTATCTCATTTCGGCTTATATTTCATAAGCCCCAACTTTTTCTGGTTTATTTTGTAATTTGTGAGCTTATTATGATATAATAAGCTTAGATAAGCCAATAAAGTTCAAAATAAGCTGAAAAAATGGGGCTTCTGAAATATAAGACGAAATGAGATGAGCTCATAAGCCCAAAAATAAGCAAACTCTTGCAAATAGCAAATTAAGCACATATATACAAATCAAGATTCAATACACTATCCACTTTAGAGTCTATGCAACTTATATTCCTATCAACCAAACACATCAATCCAATCAATTTCAACTACCAAACTCATTTCGTAAAAGATCCAACATAGATTCAAGATATCATTATACCAACAAATAAAAAACAATACTTAATGCATCAAACTAATGATTTAAACACTAATCTAATAAAACAAAACATACCCATCAAGTATTTTAGGCTAAAAAGGCATAAAAGAAAGTCAAACATACCAAAGAAGATGAATCTTGAAATCAAGATTAATGAAGAAGAAGGGTTGTCATTGAAAGATGATGAAGGGTTAGATCGAATGTTGTTGTTGTTAAATAGTATTTTTGTTGTTTGAGGAAGATGTAGGGATCGAATCTAAACGTTTGTAAGTGTGTGAGTGAATGGGTTGCACGTGAGAGTTACTATGAAGTTGTGGGTTCCTCAATCATTTATGTTATGGAGCATTTCTTGCTTGTGTTTATTACCCCTCCGTCCCATATTAAATGTCCATGTTTGACTTTTCAAGTCTTTCTTTATCAACTTTGACTTTAAATATTTTTACTTGTGTTATATAGTATTTGATAAAAATAATACGCAATGAAAATACATTTAAAACTTAATCCATTCATATATTTTGTATCAAGTATTATATTCCACAAACACAAATATTTAAGGTCAAAGTCGAGAAAAAAAGACTTTGAAATGTCAAACATGACATTTAATATGAGACGGAGGGAGTATGTTTTTACATTAAAATGATTTAGAAGAATATACATGTGTCTCCTCGTGTTTGAGTTTTATAAAATAACTCTTTCTGTTAATATGATTCACTAGACGAGTATCCGTGCATAGCAACGAGATTTTATAGCGACAGATAGTTTATTGATAAAAAAAAGTTTACAGGTTATAAACGAAAAATAATAAAAGTTTTAAGATTTGAGAATTAAAAATAATGTTTTAAAACCCGGTTCGACCCGGGTGGTTCAATCGGTTGAACCGTTCCGGTCGAAAAAGCGGTCGATTTAAACTGGATCAACTTGCTAGGTTGGGTTGAAAACGGGTCAAATTAAACCGGGTCAATCCGCCGGGTTTGAAGCGCCCCGGGTTAACCCGGTTTGTGTTTTAATTGGTTGTATTTAATTTGGTAGATATGTTTTTAATTGGTTGTACAATGTGAATAAATCATTGTACTTTTAAGTAATAGATAATGTTTTGAAACCTGGTTCGACCCGGGTAGTTCAACCGGTTGAACCGCTCCGGTCGAAAAATGGGTCGATTTAAACCGGGTCAACTTGCTAGGTTGGATCGAAAACGGGTCAAATTAAACTGGGTCAACCCGCCGGGTTTGAAGCGTCCCGGGTCAACCCAGTTTGTGTTTTAATTGGTTGTATTTAATTTAGTAGATATGTTTTTAATTAGTTGTACAATGTGAATAAATCATTGTACTTTTAAGTAATGGGGTGTTTTAATAAGAGTATTAATTACATTAATTTTCTCTCACATTTGACTTTCAATACTCAACTTTCAAGACTCAACTTTTTCAAGTTTGACCATTTTTCCATTATAGATAGTATAGATTTGTTTTTATGATATATACAATAATTTATAGATTTACAAAAGACTATCAGATAAATGACATTATATAAGATCTTAGGATCCTGATCCGATCTTACGATCTCTATTTTGCAAAAACGAAAACGATCTTGAGTAGGATCCCGATCTTAAAAAGCTTGATAGATCTATCTAACAAAGTTTACACATCCAAGTTCAGAACATGTTCAACCATATTATGCAAACCATTATGATATCCGCACTATAGTGTCCGCAACAGTAGCTAGCAGACAATGATGGTTAGCAGTAGCAAGAAAGATTAGCATTTAATTTCTGTTTTCATAGCAAACAATTTGTATTAATGAATCTATAGACTAGCGAAATTAAAATCCTTTCTCACTTGCAGATTCAAAATAGGATCAGGAAACTTAATCCGTCATGGATCGACTGGATTAGTAATCCTATTACAGCTTATACCATTCCTTTTATGTTGCAAATTATATCTCTTCCCTAGTTCCTTACTAGAGTGAGTTTTAATGAAAATATTGTTGTTCGAAAAAAAAATCCTCTAAACACGACGAATCTATTATATAATAAGGGAAAACAAAAAGTTGAAAATGAATATTTCACGTCATCCAATAGGAGAGCTCAATTTCAAAATCGAAGCCTTGTATTAGCCAATTGAAAAAGTCAAAACTGAGTTCTCTGTCAATATTTCTTAATTTTGCATTTAGTCAAAAGTGTAAGAAAAAGAAAGAAGGGATTATTTATGAAAGTTTAGTTGTTAAGTTTAAAATATTAATAAATTTAATTAATTTGATGTAGAAATTACTATAAAAATTTGGTTTAAATTGACAATAAAGAAACTTAGAACAAAAGAGGAGCCGATTAATTAAACTTAAAGAGTTAAATTTGAAATAATATTATATTATGATTATTTAATAAAAAAACATGTAAGCCCAAAACTTTATAAATTTTATATAACAAATACCATAAACCTTTTTTTTTTGAATATCAGAAATTTATTAAAAACAAACGCTTGCAATGAGCTAGAATAACAATTACATCGTATTTGTACAAGCTTTATTGGATCAAATGTCCAATCATATATACCACAATAGTTTTATCTTCATGTTCCTATGATTAATCCAAGCGTGTGAGTAAACAACAAATAGATTGAACTGAGGCAAACTCAATTAGTATGCATTTTGTTAAAACTTCTTTAGTGCGACTTATATCAAAACCCTTCGCTTGCGAAGATCTAAAACTAGTATGCTAATAAAAGATTATGGAATCATAACTTCGAATCCATCTTGAGAACGTGTTCCCTACTTCAAATCCAACAAAATGCTAATTTTTAATCTCCATAATAACCATTGAAATAAGATTGTGGTTCAAAGTGAAAACTACATAATTTCCCCAACATTAAATACAACAAATCGTTGTGAAAATGACCGTCTCCAAGCAATTTAGATTAATCGAACAAAATAATTGCTATCTTATCTTCATCTAGGTCTTGAGTTTAGTCGATAATATATTAAAAATTTCCGATTTAAGGAAAACAAAGTATCACCACTGAAAAACAACCGCCCATATCAGTCTTACCTATTTGTATACGGTCATCATGTGCTCCAAAGATCTGGTTTCCTCATCGCACATAAGGAAAAGGAGCGAATGCATATCAATGTTTCTTAAATTCCAGTAGAAGGATCAGGATTTCTATTCTCTTCAAAGGAGTGTGCAATCATGATCTGGTAGGATTGTTATATAAATCTATTTTTCTAGCTTTCTTATAGATACATGTCTTTCAAAAGAATAATGTTATATCATATTATCATCCTAAAAACATTCTTGGAAGTCTTTTTCATATCACATGTCATGAATTTACAGGACGAAAAACCTGACCCAATTTATCACATTCCAATTAATTAATTACACATGATGTAAGAGTTTGCAAAGATAGGCAGAGAACTAATTTTGCATTTCAATTAGGGATAATATAATTTATTTTTGACTTTCCATTTTGTTAACGTTTAGATGCTTAGCTGTTTGTAATTAACTTTTGTTTGAGTACCGACGAGTTATAATCAAATGAGAAATATACTTAAGATGAGAAAGATGAGAAGAAACTACAATTATAAATTTTAACTACATTTACAAAAATAGATGTACCACCCTTTTTATTTCCATAATTGTTCTTACTAAATCCATTCTCTATGTACCACAACATACACATTCAATTGTTTTTAATCTTGCATGGCTAGTCGGGTTCGTTAATCTAGAAATGTAATCTTCATTAGGTAAATTTAGGTTTTTTAACTTTACCCTAAAAAAATGCATTATATTATAGTTGACATCAAGATAATAGTATAAACCATGCATTAGGCTTTTTAACTTTACCCTAAAAAATGCATTATATTATAGTTGACATCAAGATAATAGTATAAACCATGCATCCTGGATATGTCACTGAATTTAGTAAACACCAACCGGATCAGACCGGGGTCAAAAATGAGGTTTTCAAAAAAGTAACTGTCATGAGATAAAGGGAGGGGAGCATGTGGGGGGATCCATTGGAAATTGAACCTGACCCATAATCCAATCAATAACGTCTCTGGGTCGGTCAGACCGTGTCTTAAGGGCGACCTGAGCTCAACCCCCCACCCACAACTCTCACTTTATCAAGGTAAATACATACATACCTTTGCATCTTTTTTTTGGCTTTAGCCACAACACAACCAGTTCATTTTGTCTCTATGATGACATGCATATGTTTATTTACCAAATTAAATTGTATGCCAAGGTATTAATTAAGTACTCCGTTATATAATTTTAAAGTGGTGCACGGGTCAGGGTTTCTTTGCCGATCTAAACTTTTGATGAATAAATATACTCGAAAAGTTATCGAAGTTTAAAAAAATTGACAGTCACTTCCTAAACATGTATACTATTATGTTGTTTGGAAGATGAGGTAGCAAGATACATTACCCATGTCTTAACACGCGGATGCGGAAAGTGATTTAGAGTAAATGTCTCATCCATAAAGCAATATTTGGTGAAAAGAGTTAAGCTGGCGTGTTTGCGTGATGTTTTGTAAGGATTTAGCTATGTCAAGGAGACTAAGGTCGATCCAACGTTTAACCGCAATTTGGTGTTTTCATCTACCTTTTATCATCATGCACTGATTTCTAATATTTGTTTGTGTGTAGAGTCCTGTAATGGCGGATTTCATTATTTGTTAAGACATTGTACTCTATATTATATTTCAGCTACTTTTTTTCTGATGTTCTACAAGATTTCCCTTTATACACTGGAATTTAACGCTGGTTTCCTCTTAATTTTGTAAAGCTTCCTTTTAGTCCCACGTACCACAATCCAAGTATTTTGTGCAACTGTACGTGCAAGTGATGAAACAGAAGAAAAACATTCATATATTGACGATATATATATCGGACTTAATTGAGAGGACCTGAATTTAGGCCATAACATCCGGCAAATCGATCAACAACTATTTGATCTCATGTTGGATAAGGTGAAAAATATGTCAAGTGAGACCATATTTCCCTATGTATATAATGAACGTCATGATAAATTTAATGATGCTAAGGGTGACAACAATGTCGAACATAATTAGTGTTGTCTTTTTGTTGACCATTTGTTTTCTCGATATGTTGTAACATCAACTGTAAAAAATTTCTGGGTTTATTTTCTTCTATTGAGATTTGAGAATCAACGAAAGAGTGTCTACAATCGTTATATATATTATTGTATTTAGATAGCTGCATTTAGGCATTTAGCTTTTAAAATATGCGTTGAACTTAAGAATAATCAATAATATCAACACGTACATAATTATTCCCGATAAAAGCATCTCCAATTAGGAGTTGATCAATGACTTTTTAAAACAAAAGATGCTTTCAAAATCTTTGTCCCATTGAAGCTAATAGCTTCATTTTGAACATCTTTAAGTCTGTCAAAATTTGAGCATCTTAAGTTTTTGATCATTTCACATTAAAAGTCAAACTTCATACACTTATGTGCAAATTAAGTAGAAGTTATTAGAGATAATAACAAAAAAATATATCTAACTTGTCTATTTTTGTTGTTCTGTATTTTTTTTTTTTTTTTTTTTTTAATACAAGCCTTTCAAATTTCAACTTTTATATATATCTTGTGATTCTATAATTACGTTTTTTGACCACCTATTAATATCGAAAGATAAAATAGTCATTGATATGAACAGAAATACACACAAATATCAAATTTTGAAAGATTTGTCTTTAAATGGCAAAAATAGAAAAGAAAAAATTACATAGAGCAACAAAAATGAACAAATTAAACATAATTTTTTATTATTCCAAATTAGTAGCTTAAGTAGTTTCAAACTTTCCCTTAATGTTACAAGGTTTCACAATATATACGATGATTGAGGTAGGAATCTTATACTCAGGAAAACAATGAACCCAATCACCTATGACATTAATGTTTGTCAACCATATGCCGGCTCTCTACAGATGTTTTTGACCATCTTTTGTCTTTTACGACATCTCTATTCTTTAGCAACAAATAAAAGTATTTGAACCTTGTAATAGGAAAACTATATCTATTAAAAAAAAAAAAAAGTGTTGATACAAATAATGTCTAAAAACTTTATTTCTATTTTTCGGGCATCTCTACGTTTTGATGATAACAAAATGTAAAAACACTTTACGTCAAAATTAACGTAAACAAGTTTTTAGTCGAAATATCCCGTTTTATTTCTACGTAAATCACTCTTGGTAAGAACAAACAAATTTACAACTTGACAAATGATCAAAGAATTGAATTTGTGTTCTAAGCTTCACATTTTAAATGTGACAAAATATTTTTTTCAAAAATACTTTTTACAAATTATTTTTGAATTAAAAAGAAATGTTTTAATTTGAAAAATAAGTTCAAATTTTCCAACAACTATTCCNTTTGACCATCTTTTGTCTTTTACGACATCTCTATTCTTTAGCAACAAATAAAAGTATTTGAACCTTGTAATAGGAAAACTATATCTATTAAAAAAAAAAAAAAAGTGTTGATACAAATAATGTCTAAAAACTTTATTTCTATTTTTCGGGCATCTCTACGTTTTGATGATAACAAAATGTAAAAACACTTTACGTCAAAATTAACGTAAACAAGTTTTTAGTCGAAATATCCCGTTTTATTTCTACGTAAATCACTCTTGGTAAGAACAAACAAATTTACAACTTGACAAATGATCAAAGAATTGAATTTGTGTTCTAAGCTTCACATTTTAAATGTGACAAAATATTTTTTTCAAAAATACTTTTTACAAATTATTTTTGAATTAAAAAGAAATGTTTTAATTTGAAAAATAAGTTCAAATTTTCCAACAGCTATTCCACTCCCCCCCCCCCCCTAAAACAGCTCCAATTTTTCCAAATAAACTTTCACCATTAAAAATAAAATGTGGAGCGTCCTTGTCGGGCATGGTACCACTAAATACTACGGCACCGTTAAATTTAGTGGTACTGTGCAAACTTTAGTGTTACTGTCCATCTGTAACGGTCATATGCTCTTTGCTTATAAATACTAATCAATTTCACAGTTTTTAGGCATCTTTTTTCACACAAAACTTTCTGAGTTAAATCCCTCTTTCACATTTACATTTCCTTGATCATTTAGATAGTTTTCTTTTGTTTAAGAGTAATCCAATCATCCAACCAAGTGATCACCTTTATTTCTCTACTAGTGCAAGAGAAGAACACAAACTATCAAGAAGATACCCAGTGTTGTACTCCCTCCGTCCCAATTTATTTGTCCACTATTGACTTTTGAAGTCAATCTTTTTCAACTTTGACTTTAAATTTTGTTGTTTGTATTATATAATAATTGATGAAAATTATACCCAATGAAAATTCATTTAAAACTCAATCCATTCATATATTTTGCATCAAGTATTATATAACATAAAAGAAAATATTTAAGGTAAAAGTTTTAAAAGAAAGACTTAAAAAGTTAAAAGTGGACAAATAAATTGGGACGAAGGGTGTAGTAGTTAGGTTGTAATATTTGTTACATACTTGTTGTATCTAGATATACATCAAGTTGTCTTTAGTCTAGTTTAGTCATCTTGTGTGGATCATTGTGATCGTGGAGAGATTGTGTGGATCTTGTGTAGATTGTGTTGAGAGTGTCGATCAAGTGGATCGAGGGTAGATAGTGTGGATGTTGTAGATTGTGTGATTAGTAAAGATCGTGTGGATCGTGAGTGAGATTAGCACTAGCTAGATTAGTATTCGACATTTAGCTTAATGTCGGAAATCTTGATAAGAGACGTTGTACGGTTTTATCCGCCTGAAGGGAGTATTGTTGACATAGTGCTTGGAACTCTCGAGTTCGACACTCGAGGAGTGGAGTAGGGCGAAGAAGAGCTTCGTTATCGAACCACTATAAATCTCTTATCTCGGTTTAATCTTTCCATCTCTTACTTCTTATCTTTGTTATTTACTTCTTATAATTTGTATTTTTTTCTCTTCACTCACCAATCAATTTTTGTCAAATTAATCAATCAAATTATTAGACACACAATTAAGCATCATTACTAGGCATGGCAATCAGTTTTCTAACATAAGAGCTAACTGAGCCCACTAGGAAATTACCAGCGATGATATTCCTAACAAAATTAGCGGTCGGTAATCCATCATGACCGCTACGGATTTGATTGCCTGGGAACCCTTGTTATCTAGTAGTACGATTTTAAGTGTTTAGGATAATACGAATTGTGTTGATTGACATAAACCATACCTGAGTGAATTATTCAATAACAATTAAACTATATGTCTATTTTTTGATACAAGCATAGCTTACATTTAGATATAAACTTAATTAAATTCAAAACCGCAAAATGTTAACAAGTTCCTCAAATTGTTTTCTTCACAACATGTGACGACTCTTAGTTGCTTTCTAATTTTCCTCAGAGAATTCGACCATGATTTACCATATACTTGTGGTTAACTTTTATTGACTTATGATTTTCACATTTTAAAGCTTAATAAGTTTGAGTAGTTGAAAATAACTTAAATTGTCTATCGAAGAGCTGCTAATGATATGTTTTCGGATGATAGCCATGCATATTTGTTTCTAGATATGGGTAGAGATTTAATAAGAAGAAAATTAAAATGAGAAGAATGAGAAATATTTTTAATTACACATTTCAAATAAAAAGAAGAAAATTAAAAAAAAGAATGCATCTGTTTTTGCAGATGCACTAAAATATAAGATTTTAATTTATTTACACTCTTCTTATTTTCATTTTATTTCTCATTTGATGTTAACTCTTCTAAATATAAGTAAGTTAAAAAGTGGAAGTAAAATCATCTTCCCTTAAAATGTGAAAATTACTGCACAAAACACTAAAAATGGAAACATGAACTCAAGAATTGGAGGAGAACATGGGTAACAATGGGAGACAAATGTAGGACCCACCACACCGCCCATGCGCACGCAAACTTATCTGTCTTCTCTCTCTTCATGACCTAACCCTAACCCAAACAACTTAACATTAGCCAACCACAAGACCAAACAACATCTCTCTCTAACCTTCACCAACAGCTAGCTAGCTACTAAATTCTTCATATTTAGCTGGTACCCATTTGCTAGCTAGATCAAAGTAGACAAAAAGAAGTTACATATATGAATTTTTCAGCTCAGAATTTGGTTATGTTTCTTGGTGAAGGTTAGTAGTAAAACACTAAAAAAAAAAACCAACAAAACATCCATTAAACTTGCTAAGATTTAGGGCCGTCTTCGAGGGTGGTCGATTATTATTAGTTTCAGATGGATCCAGTCACAGCTCGTGGTCGTCTTCTGCCTCCTCCTTTTCATGCTCGAGATCTTCAGCTGCACCAACAGTTTCAGCAACACCATGCTCTTCAGCAGCAACAACAGCACCATCACCACCATCAACAACAGCAGCAGCCGAATTCAGATGAAGATGAGCAAAGTGGTGGAAGTAGCAGCCTCAACCATGGCCAAAAGCGAGAGCGTGAAGAGAATAATAATGATGGTAATAGAGAATTGGCGTCGGTTGTGACCGTTGGAGATGGAGAGCATAGTAGCGGTGGTGGTGGTAGTGGTGGTGGGTCTAGACGGCCTCGTGGCCGTCCAGCTGGGTCCAAGAATAAGCCTAAGCCACCTATTATTATCACAAGGGATAGCGCTAACGCGCTGAGGTCCCATGTGATGGAGGTGGCTAATGGGTGTGATATTCAAGAAAGTATATCAAACTTTGCAACAAGGAGGCAAAGAGGGGTGTGTATTTTAAGCGGTAGTGGCACGGTCACCAATGTTACACTAAAGCAGCCGGCAGCACCCGGGCAAGTTGTGACGCTACATGGGCGATTTGAGATCTTATCTTTATCAGGTTCATTTCTTCCTCCTCCAGCTCCACCTGCCGCTTCTGGATTGACCATCTACTTAGCTGGTGGTCAAGGGCAGGTGGTTGGAGGAGGAGTAGTAGGCCCTTTATTAGCATCAGGCCCCGTGGTAATCATGGCCGCATCTTTTGGAAATGCTGCTTACGAGAGACTTCCTCTTGAAGAAGAAGAGACTACACCCGGCTCAGGAAACGGCCCTCTAGGATCACCTACGGGTATTGGTAGCCAACAACAACAGCTCATGAATGATTCAAATCCGTCGTTATTTCATGGATTGCCACCCAATATGCTAAACTCAGTCCAATTGCCTACAGATGCATATTGGGGAGCAAATCGCCCCCCTTTCTAAAACGAAAGAGTGTAACTCATCTTTCATTTCATCCTATTTTCGCCGCAATCCTCTTATCTCTTTTCGGATTTCATATAAACTAGTTGTGTTTGTGATGCTAATTACTTTATATATAGCATGTTTGATTTAAGAATTAAGGGTGTAAAAAGTCTGTGAAATATCCTTCTTTATGGCTATCAATTAATTAGAAGTTTTCATCTTATAGTTATGGATTTAGAATGTGATACTGTTATGAATATCATAGTTTGCCTTGCTTGTAGATTGGTTGAGAACTATTATAAACAATTTAGCAGGTTTTTGAGTTCAAATTTTAACCAGTGAAACAGCCAACACCAATATATAAACAGTTGAACAAAATATCATTAAATTTTATGTTCTAACTTAAAAAAATGAAAGATGTCAGTTTCCCCACTCGATCTAGTACATTGATCTTAGGTAATTATTAATTTTTTTTTGACTTGCTATCATTAATGGACAATCTTAAATAAATATAAATAACTCGAAAAAGGCACCTAGTTTAGGTGTTTTTATGTGTGTTATATAAGGTTTCTTTTCCTTCAAAACATCATCCATGAAAACCTCAAAATATAACTTAAACAATCAACCTTAAAAATCTTATTTTAGAAACCCCACAGTTTATGATTGTATACTTTTTATGTGTATATTTATAGGTTTCTTTTTCTTTAGTTACCTTTCTGTGTAATGTACACATGATTTTTTAAATTTGTTTACCTCTTTTCCGCTTGAAAATATCTATGATTTAATTAAACAATAATCAAATAAATCTCCGTTATGGTCGTGCATTGGTGTCTATTTATGTTTTGTTAGGTGTTTTCCTTGATATATATACCGTCAAAAAGTATACTACACATCTTTAATTAACATATGATTTAAATAAAATTTCTCTTGTTACTAATATATAAATATAAGTTGGTGAGGGAAGATTCTTGAAATGATGGTCGCACAGAAATGGGTTGATGAGGAAGAAAACAGATAGGTATGGAATTAACTGGTAGTTAAAGGATTTATGGTTCTTGCCGAGACATGAATATTGGTGTCACACGTGCAAATGCAATGACTCTGAACTTGGTTCCTTTCCAAGGCAAGCAAACCCACCATTTTTTCAGCTTCATTCTCACACCTATTTCTCTCTCCACATTCTCAAGATCATGGTCGATAAATGGTTTGTCGTATGCTTGTTAATGTACTTTATGTAAGTTATAGAGAAATGTATAAATGTGAGAACAAAATGCAGTAATTTAGGCTCTTGTTTGCATAACAAAGCTAAAATTTTTCTTGGGATGATATTTATATTAAGGGTTTTCCTAAACAATAATCATTGGGCAACGCTTAAGTACTAATTAATATGAATATAAAAGAAAATTTGGACTTTGTTAAATTAAAAATGACGTATATTTAAGTTATTAGTGATGGTGCATGGGACCCGTCAAAACTTCAACTTGCTGTTCTTCTTGAAGAGGTTAACTTCATTTCATAAAATTTTATATCTAGAACCAATAAATTTGTTTGGCATTATGACTCTAAAGGGAAATACACGGTCAAGTTAGGTTATCGCCATGCGCTACTTAAACGTGAAGTTACCTTGAACACTTTGACTGCTTTGTTATCTACTCCAAACAAAAGCTTATGGAAACAAGTATGGAATCTAAGGACGTCAGCCAAAATCATGTTCTTATGGCGGAATGCTTGTTCAAATGCTCTCGCTACTCAACAGAATATCTCACGAAGAGGTTCCTATTGCTTATCTATATGTCCTATTTGTAAAACATAGATCAAAATAGTTGAAAATGACAATCTTGATCTCCAAGTAAACCCTTGAAAATGACTTTCTTGCACCTAAAGAAACCCTTGAGAAAACTAAAACTTGCACCTCAAGTTCCCTTTTGATCGACCGAAGCCTCATGTACCTAATATTGACAAAATGATAGCCAAACAATAACCGAAAAAGAACACGCAAACCAGATATGTCCAGCCAACTTTGACAGTTTGTATCTCCCTACTCGGTACTCCGAATTTCGTAAAAATCCAACGATTAACGAACCCACAATGTCAATTATACCATAGAAACATGGTTTATTCTTTTCTCTTGTTTTGGCTCTCCCCCGGTTGTGTGATTCATTCATTTCGAATAAGGCTTTGATACCAATTGTTGGATAAAACCTCCAAAGAACCTGCAAGCTTAGCGTGGAATTAATCAAAGAACTCACAAGAAAAGTCAACACATCAAGATCACAAGATAATCAACAAAAGGAAAAAACAACATGCACATATTATACACCCCCGAACGCTCTTTTATTAATAACAAATAAAGGTTTACATCGAGATAAGAAGAATGAATGAACTATGAGGGGTACAATCCTATGAAATCACTTAAGTCTAACCCTAACTCAAATTTAACTAAGTACAATCAAATCTCAATACATAGACTACTTACACGTTAGTCCACTAAGAATTGCTACTATATATCTTATAACAATAGTTTTATTCATTGTTTTGTCTTATAGTGGCAAGAACAACTAACTAATAATGCTTGTCCTTATCGAAACACGTTATTAAATAAATCAATCACTTTAATTTCCCTCAAGGTAATTAATAATAAATATAAACAAACTATATCGTCCCTAAAAGAGCTTCCTAGGCAACTAATTCCTATGGACCACTTTGAAAAGCAAGAACACATATACACCATTTACTCATATACACCATTTACTTAATATCACGTGAAGACCACTTATGCCTTAGAATCTTGCATAATATGATTGCATGTTCACTGCTCTTACTTTTCTTTAAGGCCGCTTTTAGCTTGCCAAGTGAGTCCGACTTTGGAGAAGTCTGATATTAGTTGAGACGGATAAAAACAAAACTTGTTGCATTGGCGAAACCATGTTGATTTGGTTGAAACTATCGGTTTTGATTTGGTTGAAACTATCGGTTAAAATTATTGTAATCCCTATCATCTTAGTCTATCTATATCTATACTACATATAAAGGAAAAAGAGTCAAAAGTGAAAAGTGAAAAGTCAATAATGTTGAAATGTTGAAATCTTATTAAAGGAAATTATGAATGTAATTAATATTATTATTAAAACACCCCATTACTTAAAAGTACAATGATTTATTCACATTGTACAACCAAATTAAATACAACCAATTAAAACACAAATCGGGTTGACCNACCTTAAAAATCTCATTTTAGAAACCCCACAGTTTATGATTGTATACTTTTTATGTGTATATTTATAGGTTTCTTTTTCTTTAGTTACCTTTCTGTGTAATGTACACATGATTTTTTAAAATTTATTTACCTCTTTTCCGCTTGAAAATATCTAAGATTTAATTAAACTAATAATCAAATAAATCTCCGTTATGGTCGTGCATTGGTGTCTATTTATGTTTTGCTAGGTGTTTTCCTTGATATATATAAGTATACTATACAATCTATTTAACATATGATTTAAATTAAATTTCTCTTGTTACTAATATATACATATATAAATGAATAAAATGAATTAATATAAGTTGGTGAGGGAAGATTCTTGAAATGATGGTCGGACAGAAATGGGTTGATGAGGAAGAAAACAGATAGGTATGGAGTTAACTGGTAGTTAAAGGATTTATGGTTCTTGCCGAGACATGAATATTGGTGTCACACGTGCAAATGCAATGACTCTGAACTTGGTTCTTTTCCAAGGCAAGCAAACCCACCATTTTTTCAGCTTCATTCTCACACCTATTTCTCTCTCCACATTCTCAAGATCATGGTCGATAAATGGTTTGTCGTATGCTTATTAATGTACTTTACGTAAGTTATAGAGAAATGTATAAATGTGAGAACAAAATGCAGTAATTTAGGCTCTTGTTTGCATTACAAAGCTAAAAATTTTCTTGGGATGATAATTATATCAAGGGTTTTGCTAAACAATAACCAAGTCAACGCTTAACTGCTTAAGTACTAATTAGTATGAATATAAAAGAAAATTTGGACTTTGTTAAATTAAAAATGACATATATTTAAGTTATTTGTGATGGTGCTTGGGACCCGTCATAACTTCAACTTGCTGCTCTTCTTGAAGAGGTTAACTTCATTTCATAAAATTTTATATCTAGAACCAATAAATTTTTTTGGCATTATGACTCTAAAGGGAAATACACGTCAAGTTAGGTTATCGCCATGCGCTACTTAAACGTGAAGTTACCTTGAATACTTTGACTGCTTTGTTATCTACTCCAAACAAAAGCTTATGGAAGCATGTATGGAATCTAAAGACGTTGGCTAAAATCATGTTCTTATGGCGGAATGCTTGTTTAAATGCTCTCGCTACTCAAGAGAATATCTCACGAAGAGGTTCCTATTACTTATCTATATGTCCTAATTGTAAAACAGTTGAAAATGACAATCTTGATCTCCAAGTAAACCCTTGA
Source organism: Artemisia annua (assembly GCA_014162995.1). Classification (NCBI taxonomy): domain Eukaryota; kingdom Viridiplantae; phylum Streptophyta; class Magnoliopsida; order Asterales; family Asteraceae; genus Artemisia; species Artemisia annua. The sequence goes on along the minus strand of LBNU01012843.1, from coordinate 10,983 downwards.
AAATGACTTTCTTGCACCTAAAGAAACCCTTGAGAAAACTAAAACTTGCACCTCAAGTTCCCTTTTGATCGACCGAAGCCTCATGTACCTTATATTGACAAAATGATAGCCAAACAATTACCGAAAAAGAACACGCAAACTAGATATGTCCAGCCAACTTTGACAGTTTGTATCTCCCTACTCGTTATTCCGATGCAAGATCACTCTAATGAGAACTTAGATTTATGTGTCTTAAACATATAGTCCGAATTTCGTAAAAATCCAACGATTAACAAACCCAAAATGTCAATTATAACACAGAAACATGGTTTATTCTTTTCTCTTGTTTTGGCTCTCCCCCGGTTGTGTCATTCATTCATTTCAAATAAGGTTTTGATACCAATTGTTGTATAAAACCTCCAAAGAACCTTCAAGCTTAGCGTGGAATTGATCAAAGAACTCACAAGAAAAGTCAACACATCAAGATCACAAGATAATCGACAAAAGGAAAAACAACATGTACATATTATATACCCCCGAACCCTCTTTTATTAATAACAAATAAAGGTTTACATCGAGATAAGAAGAATGAATGAACTATGAGGGGTACAATCCTTTTGAAATCACTTACCTTAACTCAATTTAACTAAGTACAATCAAATTTCAATACATTGACTACTTACACGTTAGTCCACTAAGAATTGCTACTATATATGTTATAACAATAGTTGTATTCATTGTTTTGTCTTATAGTGGCAATACCAACTAACTAATAATGCTTGTCCTTATCAAAACACGTTATTAAATAAATCAAGCACTTTAATTTCCCCCAAGGTAACTAATAATAAATATAAACAAACTATATCGTCCCTAAAAGAGCTTCCTAGGCAACTAATTCCTATGGACCACTTTGAAAAGCAAGAACACATATGCACCATTTACTTAATATCATGTGAAGACCACTTATTCCTTTTAGAATCTTGCATAATATAGTTGCATGTTCACTGCTCTTACTTTTCTTTAAGGCCACTTTTAGCTTGCCAATTAAGTGAGTCGGACTTTGGAGAAGTCTGATATTAGTTGAGACGGATAAAAACAAAACTTGTTGCATTGGCGAAACCATGTTGATTTGGTTGTAACTATCGGTTAAAATTATTGTAATTCCTATCATCTTAATAGTTAAAATATGCATGTTGATTTGGTTGAAAACTATCGGTTAAAATTATTGTAATTCCTATCATCTTAATAGTTAAAATATGTTTAGATTAAAGATCATTTGCATACTAAATTTTTTTTACATACAAAGAGATCAATTCCTCCATCTTTATTTAATCTAATTAATGAGATTAATTTCAACAATTTAAAAACCTACTTTCATCCATTTTTTTTCTTTTTTTTTTCAAATATTAATATCTTTCAACCGTTAATTGTTAATCCAAAAAAATACATACCATTGCGACGAGTATTTAATTATTTTTCGATAGATAGACACTTTGAAAATGAACCCTTAAAATTTTTGTATGTTAGGTTCGTTTCCTAGGACATAAATCGATTAGAGGTTGTGCCCACATCCATTTTAATTTTAACGAAATCAAATCAAATTTAACCATTTACATCATCAACTCATTATGAGAATAATATGGCTGATTATGTTTAACAACATAATCTTATTAAAATATAAACCGTCTCATGGCGAGTTTTTTTTTTTTTTTTTTTTTTTTTTTTTTTTTTTTTTTTTTTTTTTTTTTTTNTTTAATTTTTTTAATCGAAAAATTCTGTTAATACACATTGTTAAAGAGTTAGGTAACAAAACTATACATACATGATATGGCTTTTAAAATGATTCAAAACCTTCTATCCAATCAAGAGGTATTGTTTTCAGCTCTAACCGAAATCCAGGTTATTGGAAGGGGCATAATATCGTCGAGAATGACTTCCATGTTTGATCTTTTCACCACGAAAACTATGCCATTTCTAGATTTCCAAAGAAGCCTAGAGTTATTTGGACCACCACATTAACAAACATTGCATGCCTAGGGAGTAGGGATGGAAACGGGGCGGGGAATGTTGGGGATTGTACTTCCTATCCCCATCCCCGTCCCCATACCTATTGGGGAATTGCTTTACATCCCCATCCCCATACTCAATGGAGATCGGGGATCCCCGTGAGGATTCAGGGATTCTACACCCTCATGAATTACAAAAATTCCACCAACTCATCTAAAAGATAAAGAATTTTGACCAATAAAGTACCTCAACAGACGTACATTGCACATGGTTAGATTAATTACAATTTCAATTAAACTTTAAGACATCGTAAATATTGCAACACCACATATAATATAAGAACAACATGTGTCATATTTGTGTATCCGGATAAAATAGTTAAGCAATATGCAATTGGTACTTATACCTCTAATTTCNTACAATCAATTAAAACAAAAACCGGGTTGACCCGGGACACTTCAAACCCGGACGGGTTGAACCATTTTCGACCCAACCTAGCAAGTTGACCCGGTTTAAATCGATCCATTTTTTGCTTGGAACGGTTCAACCGGTTGAACCACCCGGGTTAAACCAGGTTTCAAAACATTATGTTAAATTTCCAAATCTTCAAACTTTTATTGTTTTTCGTTTATAACCTATAAACTTTTTTTATCAATAAACTATGTGTCGCTATAAAATCCCGTTGCTATGCACGGGTACTCGTCTAGTAGTTAAAATATGCATGCTGATTTGGTTGAAAACTATCGGTTAAAATTATTGTAATTCCTATCATCTTAATAGTTAAAATATGTTTAGATTAAAGAGCATTTGCATACTAAATTTGTTTTACAGATCAAACCCTCAATCTTTATTTAATCTAATGGATGAGATTAATCACAACAATTTAAAATCCCACTTTCATCATTTTTTATTTTTTTTTATTTTTTTTTTCAAATATTAAATATATTTCAACCGTTAATTGTTAAGCGAAAAAAAATATACCACTGCGATGAGCATTTAATTATCTTTCTATAAATACACTTTGAAAATGAACCCTTAAAATTTTTGTATGTTAGGTTCGTTTCCTAGGACATAAATCGATCAGAGGTTGTGCCCACATACATTTTAATTTTAACGAAATCAAATCAAATTTAACCATTTACACCATCAACTTATTATGAGAATAATATGGCTGATTATGTTTAACAACATAACCTTATTAAAATATTAACCGTCTCATGGCGAGTTCTATTTTATTTTTTATTTTATTTTTTAATTTTTTTAATCGAAAAATTCTGTTAATAAACATTGTTAAAGAGTTACGTAACAAAACTATACATACATGATATGGCTTTTAAAATGATTCAAAACCTTCTATCCAATCAAGAGATATTGTTTTCAGCTATAACCGAAATCTAAGTTATTGGAAGGGGCATAATATCATCGAGAATGATTTCCATTTTTGATCTTTTCGCCACGAAAACTATGCCATTTCTAGATTTCCAAAGAAGCCTAGAGTTATTTGGACCACCACATTAACAAACATTGCATGCCTAGGGAGTTGGTATGGCAACAGAGTGGGGAATGTTGGGGATTGTACTTCTCATCCTCATCCCCGTTTTTCACTCTCCATCCACATCCCCGTCCCCATCCCTATCAGGGAATTGCTTTACATCCCCATCCCCGTACCCAATGGAGATCGGGGATCCCCGTGGGATTCTCCACCCTCATGAATTACATAAAAATTCCACCAACTCATCTAAAAGATAAAGAATTTTGACCAATAAAGTACCTCAACAAACGTACATTGCACATGGTTAGATTAATTACAATTTCAATTAAACTTTAAAGCATCGTAAATATTGCAACACTACATATAATATAAGAACAACATGTGTCATATTTGTGTATCCGGATAAAATAGTTAAGCAATATGCAATTGGTACTTATACCTCTAATTCCAAATGTGTTTGATCCAATAAGTATCACATATGCATATAAACATACATGTCGATACTCATAAACATATGTACATGTACATATACAAGTTAATTGAGTATGGATAAACCATATAAATTTTAAATAATTATACACTAAAGATCTGGCTCGGGCCGTGTCCAGGGATTTATGTTATCCCCATCACTGCCCCATACCCGGTTTGGTATTTAAGGGAATTCCCCATCCCCTCCCCATTCCCGGTCAACTCGGGGATTCCCCAGTCAAATCGGGTTTGGAGATCGGGTCTCCATCGGGTACGGATTTTTTTACCATCCCTACTTGGGAGAATGTTGGCTCGGTCCAGCATGTTGAGAACTTTACTACGGCTCGGGGTGGTGGTATCTTGTAGGTTCCACAAATCGAGAACAACCAACCAAATGTTTTTGCAAAGAAACACAAAGAAAATATGGTCTTCGGTTTATATATCGTCATTGCTAATCTGGCAAAGGATTGGATCCAATTCAATACTTTTTTGTTTAGACTAACTCATGTTCGCAGTCTTCGGTTAAAAATCCTTTGAGACGCGATATTAAAATCTTGCAATATGCAATAATAACTTCTGATTGAAGAATTAAAGGGCTTGTGGCCCAATGGTATCACATAATGGTTGTGGGTTCAAAACCTATCTAGGACATATGAGATAGATTTGTGGGGGCATATATCATGATGTTGACTCGAAGTTCACATATCTCCAACATAAAGTGGTATTAGAGTTTATTTGAATCTATTTGTGTTAAACGAGTTACCATAATATTTATAAAGGAGTCATGAAACGAGGATGGGGATTTGATGTAAGTCATGTTGTTGTTCCAATTTTCGTTGGCGAAACCTATGATTATGAATGTGTTAGAATGGAGACGTTGTTTGATTCTTGAGATACGTCTAACGATGTCAAGAATACATATGAAAACCTCGTTGACATAAGAAATAAATAAACTCATGATTAAAAAAAAAGGAGCCGAAAAAAGTGGTCGCTCTAAGCATTTTCGTAACAATAAATTGGTCTTCAATTTCATAACCATAGCTTCTTATTCGATAAATCAAATCGGTTAATCTGGATAAATAGTCATATAGTGACTCATTTTCTTTCATCTTCGTGTTCTCATAATCTCGTCTGAGATTTTGAAGTCTTATAGCTCTCACATTGATGTTTCTATACAATTCTTTCTTAAACACTTCCGAAGCTTCTTTCTTGTTTAGATGCATGATTTTCGGAAAGATTGACGATGTGATTGTCGTTGAATCATACTTAGAATGGCTACATTTCATCTATTTTTTTCTTCAAATCATTCATTTGCCCATCGGTGTATTTTTCTGTATCAACAGAATGTTCACATCGTCAAACACATCTAAAGAATCCAACAACGACTTCGTTATGTCACACCAATAATCGTAGTTCTCGCCATCAAAAATTGGGATAACAAAATGACTTAGATCAAATCGTTGTTGTCGTGCCATGACTCCTTCTCAAATATGTTAGTAACTCCTTTATGTGGGACATGTCATATTACACCACTAAAATTGCTCACAAACTATTTTTGGTGGAAATATAAAGCGCTACTAAATATAAATTATTATTGACTTGAAGACTCACAAAACATAAAATCTGGACACACTTTTTTACTACGTAAGCTACTTGATTATACATCTTTTGTATTCCAATGCTACTCACGTTATAGTTCGATTGTACAGTGTAAAACTTGAACCAAACTATTCAAATATTGTAACGAGTTACTGCCGACCAAAACGTGTAAAAGGTTATCACATGTATTGATCGACCAATTGTGTAGAAAACAAAGTTACATATCTCTTGATAAAAAAGCGTGTTTAAAACTTTTCCTAACTATGCCTTTATCAACACCCAATAGTTGGGCTTGACTTACTTTTTAGAAATTATTATTAATTTTTTTTTCTAGTAAAACACATTAGTTTACGTTCATCAAGAAGACACTGCCAGTAGCTGTTGCAGGCAAGAGCACGGTTACAAAGAAATAGTATAAACCAAGCTTGGCCGGGTAATGTTTTCAGGTGTCATTATCCTCTCAAAACCATTGATCGACTGATTATCGAGTGATGATGGCCCCTTTTCTGTTGAAGATAGTACTAGGCAGGCTTTGGAAAGGTTGCTAATCATTCCTACTTTGGCGTCGTACTTTGCATTGGATAACAATGTTCTAAGCTAGTAAAATTACTACTAATTATATTGTTGGAGATTACTTCGTAACAGAGGTGTGTCATGTGATTCTTCAATCTAGCTATAGATGTCTGGTACCTCAAAATCGGTCAATTGGTTTTTTTTATGTTGATCCAACTTGAGCAGGGCTAACTACTAGAGCAAAACTGTTGACGCTATTGTTCGAGTTGTGATTCGTTTCACTCAAAAAGGTAAACTATTGAAAAGTGATAATGCATCATCGATTTGGTCTCATTAATAATATTCAGGCGTAGCAATTGGATCCGTCATAGATGCAAGAAGTATAAATATAGATGGGTTGATCATGAGCATGCTGTTTTAAGAAATGGGTGTTGTAACTAACATGCGTAAACTTTTACTTTTTGGGTTTTGTTTTACATAGTATACTAAAAAAACTAGCGAGAATCTAAGAAATGCAAATACTCACGAAGATCTGATGGAAAATTTACGCCAAGAGACCTAAATCCTCATAACACCAATGGAAATTTAGCACTAAATTAGAAATGTAGACAATAATATTAGGAGCGGAGGAAGGAGCATTGGTTTAGTTTATTGCAAATTGCTTAACTTTTTGGAGAAATTTTTATTATAATTAATAGACTAAAAGCTGCCGACCAAGTTTAGCTCACAACTTGAATGATGTTGAATTTGGAATTGTGCTTGCTTGAGCCATCCACTTCAACTGCACGTTTTCCCATAATGCAAAAACTATTATAATTTGTAATAAACGTACATAAATATTAATATGTCAACGGCTTTCGTTTTCACTCAATAGTTTTGTCTCGTTCTAATTATCGTCCCCTAATCGTCTTTTATAACACAATCACGAACTCAGACTAAAGGTAGTGGTCACATTACTTCACCTTAAATATCAACGTCACTTCAGTTTTCTCTTTTCTCTCATTTTCCATCACTCGTCTCTCACCTTTCACCTGTAGTGGTCACCTTCCTCTCACATTTCATTAAAATACCCACTTTATACAAATATATCTCACTAAAAACTTCTCACACACTACAAACAAATAAAAACAATTAAATCACCAAAAGTGACCCGGTCACCCTTCATTGCACAAACCAAAAGTGAGAGGGTGGGGCAGTTATAATGTCCACGCAATCACGCGTGAGGTGCTCACCTCGCCTCCGTCATGCCTAATTCTTTCAGTCTAACTATCTTGCACGATATATGAACCGAAATCACATTGCTAAAATGCAGTACATTTATTTAACGAGGTAGGCGTCGACCGCCGCGTTGCGGCGGGGCTGCTCGTTACAGGGTTTTGGTTCTAGTAATCCATGATTACACAAAAAAAAGTTCAAAACCCGACACGCGTAACATCATAGAAACAAAAATTGGCCATCATATTTTCTTCCTTTGCATGCTCGCCCTTGAATTCCAGAGGAGCTTTTATTATGAATATGACCTTTCAGAATTGTATCTAAAATACTTATCATGTAACAATCGTACAGGCAGTATAATATTAGCACGTAATTGACATAAACAGAGGTATCAACTTAATATGAGATACAAAGTTGTGATCTATGCCGAAATATCCAAACCATAATGGGCTCGTGAAATTTACCATGCACATTTCATGTGTGTAAGTCAGAATTAGACTCCTAAAATTTCAAGTTGTTGCACCTTTGTAGGAAGCATGTACTAATATGTTTAATTTACGGGGGTACCTGGGATTTGATTTTAGAGTAGCTTATTTTGTTAAGCAAAAGTAGGTGGTCGTCTAACTGTATACAGCTTATTTAAGATACAAACATGTATGAGCATATTGAACTAAGGACTTACTGATCGCTAACACTACAACATTTACCCCTTTCCCCATCGAAACTTCGGGTCTTTCCCAAGCGACATGTCGCTTGGGATTCCTTTCCCAGGCGACATGTCGCTGGGGAATGTTCGCTGGGGAAGCCTCGACAGGGATTGTATCCCCATCGATAATCCCCGGCGACGATGTGGGTCCCACTCTTTTTTCAGTCAAAGAAGCAATGCCACGGTGGCAANCTTGTTTAGATGCATGATTTTCGGAAAGATTGACGATGTGATTGTCGTTGAATCATACTTAGAATGGCTACATTTCATCTATTTTTTTCTTCAAATCATTCATTTGCCCATCGGTGTATTTTTCTGTATCAACAGAATGTTCACATCGTCAAACACATCTAAAGAATCCAACAACGACTTCGTTATGTCACACCAATAATCGTAGTTCTCGCCATCAAAAATTGGGATAACAAAATGACTTAGATCAAATCGTTGTTGTCGTGCCATGACTCCTTCTCAAATATGTTAGTAACTCCTTTATGTGGGACATGTCATATTACACCACTAAAATTGCTCACAAACTATTTTTGGTGGAAATATAAAGCGCTACTAAATATAAATTATTATTGACTTGAAGACTCACAAAACATAAAATCTGGACACACTTTTTTACTACGTAAGCTACTTGATTATACATCTTTTGTATTCCAATGCTACTCACGTTATAGTTCGATTGTACAGTGTAAAACTTGAACCAAACTATTCAAATATTGTAACGAGTTACTGCCGACCAAAACGTGTAAAAGGTTATCACATGTATTGATCGACCAATTGTGTAGAAAACAAAGTTACATATCTCTTGATAAAAAAGCGTGTTTAAAACTTTTCCTAACTATGCCTTTATCAACACCCAATAGTTGGGCTTGACTTACTTTTTAGAAATTATTATTAATTTTTTTTTCTAGTAAAACACATTAGTTTACGTTCATCAAGAAGACACTGCCAGTAGCTGTTGCAGGCAAGAGCACGGTTACAAAGAAATAGTATAAACCAAGCTTGGCCGGGTAATGTTTTCAGGTGTCATTATCCTCTCAAAACCATTGATCGACTGATTATCGAGTGATGATGGCCCCTTTTCTGTTGAAGATAGTACTAGGCAGGCTTTGGAAAGGTTGCTAATCATTCCTACTTTGGCGTCGTACTTTGCATTGGATAACAATGTTCTAAGCTAGTAAAATTACTACTAATTATATTGTTGGAGATTACTTCGTAACAGAGGTGTGTCATGTGATTCTTCAATCTAGCTATAGATGTCTGGTACCTCAAAATCGGTCAATTGGTTTTTTTTATGTTGATCCAACTTGAGCAGGGCTAACTACTAGAGCAAAACTGTTGACGCTATTGTTCGAGTTGTGATTCGTTTCACTCAAAAAGGTAAACTATTGAAAAGTGATAATGCATCATCGATTTGGTCTCATTAATAATATTCAGGCGTAGCAATTGGATCCGTCATAGATGCAAGAAGTATAAATATAGATGGGTTGATCATGAGCATGCTGTTTTAAGAAATGGGTGTTGTAACTAACATGCGTAAACTTTTACTTTTTGGGTTTTGTTTTACATAGTATACTAAAAAAACTAGCGAGAATCTAAGAAATGCAAATACTCACGAAGATCTGATGGAAAATTTACACCAAGAGACCTAAATCCTCATAACACCAATGGAAATTTAGCACTAAATTAGAAATGTAGACAATAATATTAGGAGCGGAGGAAGGAGCATTGGTTTAGTTTATTGCAAATTGCTTAACTTTTTGGAGAAATTTTTATTATAATTAATAGACTAAAAGCTGCCGACCAAGTTTAGCTCACAACTTGAATGATGTTGAATTTGGAATTGTGCTTGCTTGAGCCATCCACTTCAACTGCACGTTTTCCCATAATGCAAAAACTATTATAATTTGTAATAAACGTACATAAATATTAATATGTCAACGGCTTTCGTTTTCACTCAATAGTTTTGTCTCGTTCTAATTATCGTCCCCTAATCGTCTTTTATAACACAATCACGAACTCAGACTAAAGGTAGTGGTCACATTACTTCACCTTAAATATCAACGTCACTTCAGTTTTCTCTTTTCTCTCATTTTCCATCACTCGTCTCTCACCTTTCACCTGTAGTGGTCACCTTCCTCTCACATTTCATTAAAATACCCACTTTATACAAATATATCTCACTAAAAACTTCTCACACACTACAAACAAATAAAAACAATTAAATCACCAAAAGTGACCCGGTCACCCTTCATTGCACAAACCAAAAGTGAGAGGGTGGGGCAGTTATAATGTCCACGCAATCACGCGTGAGGTGCTCACCTCGCCTCCGTCATGCCTAATTCTTTCAGTCTAACTATCTTGCACGATATATGAACCGAAATCACATTGCTAAAATGCAGTACATTTATTTAACGAGGTAGGCGTCGACCGCCGCGTTGCGGCGGGGCTGCTCGTTACAGGGTTTTGGTTCTAGTAATCCATGATTACACAAAAAAAAGTTCAAAACCCGACACGCGTAACATCATAGAAACAAAAATTGGCCATCATATTTTCTTCCTTTGCATGCTCGCCCTTGAATTCCAGAGGAGCTTTTATTATGAATATGACCTTTCAGAATTGTATCTAAAATACTTATCATGTAACAATCGTACAGGCAGTATAATATTAGCACGTAATTGACATAAACAGAGGTATCAACTTAATATGAGATACAAAGTTGTGATCTATGCCGAAATATCCAAACCATAATGGGCTCGTGAAATTTACCATGCACATTTCATGTGTGTAAGTCAGAATTAGACTCCTAAAATTTCAAGTTGTTGCACCTTTGTAGGAAGCATGTACTAATATGTTTAATTTACGGGGGTACCTGGGATTTGATTTTAGAGTAGCTTATTTTGTTAAGCAAAAGTAGGTGGTCGTCTAACTGTATACAGCTTATTTAAGATACAAACATGTATGAGCATATTGAACTAAGGACTTACTGATCGCTAAC
>LBNU01012842.1:28731-63891 GCA_014162995.1 Artemisia annua | reverse complement strand
AGTTGTTTAGCATCCTTAGCATTATGAAACTTCAACAGGTGGCCATCAGGGATAGCAGACAGCAGTATGTTGAGAGCTTTGTCGTGATTCCTCTTTACAGTTGCAGAGAGTTGTTGCTGAGGTGGTTTAGGCTGTCCAGGAACAACTTCAGGTTCTTCTATAACTTGATTGCCATTGACAATGATATCCCAAAGTGCAGAGTCAGTAATAGCAATGTACTCCCTCATCTTCATGCTCCAGAGATCATACTCTCCCTTCTTGACTATGGGAATTCTAACAGTGGTGATGGATGGCATAGGTGTAGGTTCAGGTTGAGACATCTTGTAGGGTTTGTTTAGAAAATCGACTTGGTTTAGGGTTTAGGGTTTCTTCTTAATCAGAGTTTCCACACAAGCTCTGATACCACTTGTTGGATCGTTATACTCTGACCAAACTACTTTATTTTAGCTTGTCTAAGGTTTAGCAGTCTTGGATAAATCCTAAACTACTAATGATGAAACACTGAATTACTCTATTAAATATGCGGAATTACTAAACAAAGCTAAGAAGAATTATAACAACCTCAACACTTTATATTAACCAAACTTTGAACCTGCTAATTGTACAGATTCACAAACAACCCTAAATATCTCTAATATCGTATTCTTATATTCGTATATTCGTATCTCTAATAATGACTTAGGGATCCTTTTATAGGCACAAGAAATACCCTAGTCGGTTTAAAATACTTGAACGACAAGTATACTAATTCCTAATATATCTAATCTTCTGGAATCTTCTAATAATTCTTGTAACCGAACTTCAAAAGCAATCCTTTGATCTTTGACTTTTGTCTTTGCAGTACTTTGACATTATTACTTTGCAGTACTTTGACTTTATTACTTTGAAGTACTTTGACTTTATTACTTTGCAGTACTTTGACTTTGAACATAACAGTATTTTGACATCATCAGTACTTTGACCCAACAATAACTAAGTGGTTGTGAAACTTATATGGAGACAAATGTGTTTACTTAGATTTCATTACTCCCTAACTATCTTTTACCGGTTGGTTAGTGTGTATTAATTGCGCGGATGACGGGTGTATTCCTTAATACCATTCGTGGGGTGGCGTACGTACTTCCCCAACTCTATAAGCTCCTACTTCACTCCTATGTCGAGCCGGCTAAGAAGCTCCTAACATGGGATCATTAGAATTCGCTCATGCATTAAATACAACCATAATAACCTAGTACGCATTGGTTCATGTTTCTTAAGACGTTCAAGCAAGTTACCGTATAGGAGGTTAGCCAGTTTTCTTAAGCCTAACATCGATAAACAATCATCCAATACAATTAATAACACACCAACAACCAATAATCAATAGTTAGGTTTCATTAGATCTAAGCAAACACAAAGTAAATCTTGCCTAGCATGTTAATTGAAAGAAAAGCATAAGATATAATTAACCAACACATAGACATATTGATTAATTTGAATGAAGACTTATCTTTAATTGAACATGGAAGAGTCAAGGGTGAAAAACCCTTGAAAAAGCTGGTAAAATCGTCTAGGGTTTGTTCCCAAAAAGTTGCACACTAATGAAGGAAAAATAGAAAAGTATATATAGAAAATACACTCTGACGGCGTCAGGTTATAGGCTCTGACGCCTTCAGCTCGCCGCCATTAGGGTTCTCGGATGGCCTAGATCTACTTCTGACGCCGTCACTTGTAAACTAGCTCTGGGCCGTCTCTCTTTAGCATTACACCTGACGGCCTACACCTTGTAACACCTGACGCCGTCAGGTGTAAACATCTCATTTTCTTCTTAGGGCGTCTAGTGTAGTCTGATTCCACTCCTTTATCTTGGTTGGCTGACGGTGTCACCTTGTGACTTCTGACGCCGTCAGGAAGGATTTCCAGCATTCTTTTGAGACTTTGTCGTTTTCTTCACTTTATGCTCAAAAAACGTCCAAAATGATGTGTTTTCCAGAATTCTTCTCAAAAGTACCTAAAATGACAAAAGGAACGATTTAGGGCAATATTTGATCATATTAACTAGAAATAGGGCTTAAATGACCCCCTAAAACGGGTACACTTTTCACCTCATCACCCTATCTTGATGTTCAAACAACATTAAGATGAACCTATCTATGATGCATGGACTCGTTTTAAATATTTATTCCTAAAAGTCCCCCATCATAGTTTCGATCTATTGTCTCAAATTCAAATATTTTACCATCGTGTCAACCACTATACCAAAATGGACATTGACCATGCCGCAGATGGGGACCTTTGGGAATTAAGTGCTGAAGAAGCATGGGAAACCATAGAGGATTGTGCCCAACTCACTAGAAAGTTGGACAACCCAACAAACGTTATTACGGATCAATTGATAGCAAGTTTGAGGGAACAAGCAAAAAGCTTGTTCAGAGATAAAAAGAAGAAGGATGAGGTAAATAACATAAGCCCACTAAATACCCCACAAGTCCCACCATTATTTGAGGCATACACACCACCCGTGACTTACCCAGAAGAAGTAGAAGAGACTATATGAGCCCCAATAGAGGTAGAGCCCTTGGACCAAACACAACTATAAGAAATAGGTTTGAATACTTGTAGTCATAACCTTTCTTTTTGTTTTATGGAAGTTCCTAGTTTTGATGAACCGCAGCCTCAACGAAAACCGTTACCTAATCTTCCATCCTTGGATGAAAATTTAGGAATTGAAATAGGTCCCGATCCACCCATCAGACCATATAGTATGGGTAGTTTTATGATGAAGGTAGTAGCCTCTAAACCATGTGGAATGGAAGCCAATATAGGAGTGAACCATGACCTTACGTACTTACATCACCCATTCATGATTGATCACAAGAAACATTATGGGTTTAAACCGGGTTTATTAGGTCAAGATGGATTCCTAACTAAGAGTCTTTCGAAATTGATAGAAGATGATCCCTTTCTAGGAGAAAATTTCAATTCACCCATTGACCCAATTGAACTAGGTAAGTTTATGATGAAAGGAGTACAACCCTTCGAGCATACAATTCATCCCCCACTCTTTTCTCACGTTGCATACTCCTACCAAGTTGGTGTGTATCGCTACTGTCACCCGCACTTAATCCTAAGTGTAGGAAAAACCTCCTTTATTTCCGCTAAATAACGGTAGAGTCAGGCATGTGACTCGAACAAAAACAAGCGCTTCTTCGGAGGCAACCCAAGCTTTATTTGTTTGATTGTTTGTTTGTTTGATTTTATTTACTTCCGTATGCATGTTTTATTTATATTGTTTACGGTTCATGTTCAAATTAAATTGTGAAAATGCTTTATTTTGTTTTTCACTTCGTCTTAACTACATATAAAGGTATTTTGCAAAAGACAAGTGTAAGGGAAATCCAAATTAGTTTAAAAGAACGGATTGAACATGAACGATAACAATGAGATATAAACATACATATTAGTATTTGTTTAAGTCAAATGCTTGTATCGAGTCATAATGAGTATTTTGCAGGATTCCAGGAATTAGAACATAGGTTTTTCAAAAAATTTCCGGAAATAAAGTATAAAAATTATGTCAGGTTAATTATGACAGCGTCAGGCATCATCTGACGACGTCAGGTATAATTTTCTGTAAATTTTGCAAGTTTTGTTTTTCTGCCGGAATTGTAAAGTTTCGTAAAATCTGTACTTTATAAACTCCAGAAATCTTCAAAATATTCATTCCACAAACATTATATCTTTACTTGCTTTCTAGGATTTAATTTTATATAGAATTTACCGCCGATTTTACGCTAGGTTTTCTTGTTTGTTTTCTCAGCTAATTAACAAGTTATATTGGACAAGAAGATGTACATGGATAATCAAGCTTTTGGCGCTGCTTTAATCTTGGAATTTTCACATTTTCTTGGAGGATGATTTAACCATGTTACTACATCATCCACACCGAACGAATCAGGGGGTATTGGTTTCTTTCAATTTTTCATTTTCTGTACTTTTACATCTTTTAATTGAACATTGGGGACAATGTTCGGCTTAAGTGTAAGGGGGAGGGGATGAAGATTCCTTAGAGATTACAATTGCACTTGATTTCTGTCTTGTCTAATAGTAGATGTGTAATAAAATTAAGAGAAACACTTGTTAGGATAATTTTAGCACCAAATTTAAAATTTTTTGTAACATATAGGAGTGAAACGTTAGTCTTAATAAGCGTCTCATGGACAGGAGTTATATGACTAGCACAAAAAACCGTACCACTAAAAATTTCCACCCTAAATGTGTGAGGTTCGCCCCTAGATTTGTTAGGAAAAGCCTTAGTGCTTATGAGTGTACCGGTAGTACTTAGATTCTAGAACTTGCGTTAGTGATTCATTCCGAGACCACAAGTGAGACTACTTTCGTGTAGTTGGATTACTACATGATAAGAGGCATTAGGATAACACATGTTTTTTAAGCCTGTTTTTATATATTTACATTGACTTCATTGGTAAAGTAATTCCCCCATACCTTTGCGATATACTCATTTTTAGTACACGATACCCCTAGTACACCCCTGAGAGCTTATCTTTTTCATTTCTAAATTTAAGCATTTTACTTAAAGGAAGAATTTGTTTACAATCCACCCCCAAATGTACACCCAAATTGCCTTAGCCTTCCTTGTATGCACTCATCTTTAGTGCATTATTGTTACAACATTTGTTTAAACCATTTGTTAATTGCCTAATTGATTACATGGTTGCTAAGTCGAGTCGTATCTTGTACATATTGTTTTTTGGGACGATTGGGACTCATGGGTAAAGTGCTATTGTTATGGACTAATGGGGAAGAACACCAATTATTACCCTCATATGTGCACAAATGTTTTAAAGTACTCCAAGTGTTTTGATTATCTTAATTCGATTCATTAGAATAGTCACATGTAAAGTATGTAAAAGTTCAAGTGTAAGGGGAATGTAATTCCCCTATGATGTATTATTTTGGATAGTAGGGCAAGAGTGTCTACTTTCTCTCTCTAAGACGTTCTTCACATTTTATTATGCAATTCATCATCTAAATTCAATCTAACCATTGGATCTTGATTTTGATGTTTGTATTTGATTCTATTGCTCATCCTATACATTTAATATGAAATTCAACCATTATTTCTTAATATTTACCTCTCATTAAATTCATTTTATAAGTTAGGTTTAATTGTTCTTGTCGCCTCTCTTTTCCCCAAATTTTCGGTTACCTTTTTTCCCTCACACATTAATTCTAAACATTAAACCTAATATAATTTACGCATAATCATCATTCAATCATGTCAGAAATTAATCCAGATCCCAAAAACCCTAATTCCATTCAACCTCCGGTTTCAAATGATGTTCTAAGAACTAAAAGAAGTACCAGGAATTCAGGTAATGATTCTAAACAGTATGTTAAGAATACGAGTGGTGGTTCTAAATCATCATTAGGTGTTAAGAACGGTTCTAAGAAGAATAATGGTAAGAATACGAGTATCGCCAAGGGAATGGAATGTGTTGAATATGAGGGTGATGATGCAGAGGAAATGGAGGCTAAGGATGATGAGCTTGAGGGTAGTGATGGGGAAAATGAGGTTACTGTGGCTTCTAGCTCTCAAGGATTGACTGGGAGTGATGTTGGGTCAAGCCTTGGGGCAAAAAATCATGGTAAGTCTCATGTAGTCTCTAAGGATGATAGTGATGCTAATGCTAATAATAATAGGAAAATGCCTATGAATGTTTCAAATGAGGTTAATGCTAAGGTTAATGTTAGTCTGGGTAGTAATGTTATTGGTAAAATACATGTTCCTTTTGTGGATAATCCTGTGTTAAACCCTGATAAAGGTAAATCTAATGTTCTTGTCAAGGCTGATAGTGATAAGAATATGAATGTGGGTGGGGTAAACAACCAATAGCCTAGTTTAAGTGAAACTGTGAAGCATGTGAGTAGTAAAGGAGACGGTGGTTTACAAAATAAGAATTATGATACTGTTATGACTGAAAGTTTAGTGAATAAGGCTGTTTCTTTTGCTTCTGCCTTTAAAGGGCTCACTGGGTATGGAAACAATAAGCTTCTTAAGGTTCTTGTTAGGATTAATGAGCAGGGTAGGGAAGTGGTGGACATGGATCATGTTATTGAAGAAGGTAGCAAAAAGTGGGATTTAACTCTTGTGGTGTACTTTATGGGATTAAAAATGAATTATAATGAAATATCTGGTCATTTAAGAAGGATGTGGAGAGCTCATCATATTGCTGAGATTATTACTNGGGTAGGGAAGTGGTGGACATGGATCATGTTATTGAAGAAGGTAGCAAAAAGTGGGATTTAACTCTTGTGGTGTACTTTATGGGATTAAAAATGAATTATAATGAAATATCTGGTCATTTAAGAAGGATGTGGAGAGCTCATCATATTGCTGAGATTATTACTAATGAGTGTGTTCTTTTGTTTATTAAATTCAAGTCTGTAGAGGGTATGGAGTTTGTTTTAGAAAACGGTCCATGGTTAGTTGTTGGTAAACCTTTTTTTGTTCAATAATGGGAGGCTGGTATGTGTATTGAGAGGCCTGAACCAACCAAAGTTCTAATATGGGTTAAAATAATGAATGTTCCACTTGAGGCATGAAATGTGCAAGGAATTAGTAGATTAGCTAGTAGAATTGGCAACCCAATAATTATGGATAGAATCACAATATCTATGTGTGAGAAATCATATGGGAGGGCTAGTTTTGCTAGGGTGCTAATTGAAGTTGATGCTTCAACTGATTTGGTGGAGAATATTGAGGTGTGCTATGAAAAGTTAGGAAAATCTATGATTCTAAAAGTGGAATATGCATGGAAACCTCCACTTTGCACTCTAAGCAAAGTGTTTGGTCATGAGCTGAAAAATTGAAGGTCAAGAGTGGTAACTGTGGATGAGGAGAAAGAGAAGGAAGTGGCTAAGAATGTTGGTGCTAACACTGTTAATACAGTTAAGATTGATGGTAGTAGTAATAATGGTGAGGAATGGCAAGAGGCTAGGAAAGTTAATAGAAATGGTGCTAGTACTAGTAGATCTTATGGGCAACAAAATAGTGGTTACTTGTTGAACAGAGGAGGTTTTAATGGTAGAGGTAGAGGAGGTATGCAAGGTAGGGGTGGATTTACTCAAAGAAGTGGTAATGAGAACTACAATGTGAAATATGTTCTTGTGGAGAATGGTGGTAGGAAAATTGATGATGGTTTGGTGATGGAAGGTAAAGCTAAGGATAACATAATGAATAAGGGTAAGGGTATTTCTGGTGTTAATGATAATATCAGTAAGGCTAAAACTAAGAATGTTACAAGTGTTAAGAATACTTTTGATGTTCTAGCTAAAGAAGGTGTTGACAGTGTTGATGTTGGAAGTGATGAATGGGTTCAAATGATGAGTAAAATTGATCTTGCTTGTGAATTGGGTATGTCAATTGCTGAGAGTGAGAAGATCAGATGGTCTAAGGATTTGGTGAAATACTATAATGACAAATGAAATGCTAAAGCTAAGAATAAGTTGATGGAAGTCTTAAATGGAGGATTGCTAATATGCAAAAGGATATTAGTTATGGCCTTAATAATGCTGTCATGAATGCTAAAAAGAATGTTGATGAGTTAGTTAAAGAAATGATGAAAGAATCTGGTATGTCCCAAAATCAAGCTTATATGAAAGCTTATGATGAGTGCTACAGGACTGAGCTTATGACTATTGAAGGTTGGGTTAAAGAGAAACAAAAGGTTGAAGTTGAGATGTTTCATTTGCCTGAATTAGTACTAACTGATGGGGTTAGAAACACTTGGACAGATGAGATGGTTCAACAATATGAAAGCCTATTTGGACAAGGAGTCAATAGTATGATTCAAAAGCATTTTGAGGAAGGAGTCTTAGAAACAATGAGAGATGAAGTGGCAAAGGAGACTCATGGTAATGCTAATTTTATGACATAAGCCATAACTTCAAATGTGGTAGGAAGTAGTGCTTCAGAGATGCAAGAGGATATTGCATCAAACTCTTCCATCTTTTCATGGGGATGAAATTAGCTTCATGGAATGTCAAAGGGATCTGTGACTCCCTGAGACAAATTGAAGTTAAGAAATTTATTAGTAGTAATAGTATTAGTCTTTTTGGTATTTTAGAATCTCAACTTAGGAAGAAATTTGTTAATAAAGTTTGCAATGAGGTTTTTGAAGGCTGGCGTTGGGTTTCTAACTCTATTGACAGTCCTAAAGGAAGTAGAATCATAGTGGGGTGGAATCCTAGGGTTCTGAATACTAGATTAATCTCTCAATCTAGTCAAGTAATGCATTTTTTAGTTACTGATATTAGTAACAGTAGTCAATTGTATGTTTCTTATGTATATGGAGATAATATGGTTAAGAATAGGCTATCTTTGTGGAAGAACCTCTTAGAACATAAAGTTATAGCAGGTAACCATCCATGGATTATGTTAGGTGATTTTAACACAACTTTGTACCACAATGAGAATTCTAATGGGTACAATGTGAAAGTCATTTGGATGCAAGAGTTTAAGGATTGTGTGACTGAGTTAAATATGGGTGATGTTAATATGACTGGGATTTTCTGCAGTTAGATTCTGATGAACTCAAATAAGTACATTTTATAATCATCATTTATCCTATTTATTTAACTTGTTTTACTTTATTATGTATGAGAATCGGTGCTTGAATGTTTACTTTAGTGATTCTCATGTAAAAACAGGTAAAAGGTGAAACTTGGCGATTTTGGACTAATTATGGAGCAAAATGAGCAAGATGTCAAAAGTCTACTGAAACCCAGAAGATGCGCCATATCTAACTCAACAGATACGCCGCAATATCATACTTAGATGAATTTGAAGACCATTGCCTGAATTTGAAGAATGCGCCGCATGGAATTATACCATGCGCCGCATATGAAACTTTGGTCAAAGAAGAAGATCAAGCTCGTTCTACTCTAGATACGTCGCATCATACAATTGACATATGGCGTATCACTATCAAGACATCACCAGAATTAATCCAAGACAACTGAAGGACATGCGCCGCATAAAGATTCAAGTTATGCCGCATCTAATGGCGGTGTACGAATATTCCAGAATATAATAAGCTTGGACCCCACGCGAAGTTAAGTCAATGCGCCGCATCTACCAATTACATACGCCGCATCGAACCCTCAGACCGAAACAATATATACCCCAAGACCTAGACGAATTTTGTGTGTACCATAACCCTAAGGAGTCAAATTCAGACGAACAAGCAACACAAGACACGCCCCAAACGAAGATATTAGAACTGTAAGAAGGTCCTGCATGTATTCAATTCATTGAGTAGTTTTGTTTTATTGTAATAGTAAGCTTTAATTCATCAGGATAGATGGCCGGTAGTATGTGAGTACGCAAGATCATATGCCCGCCTTAAAATTGCTTTCCCATCAATTAATGTTTATATGTTTGATGTCTTTGGTGAATTTATATTAGTGCATTGATAACCTCTGTGTCTAGCTGACCACTGCTTGGGCTGCCATACCCCTTCCTCGCCTATTTCATCCGATGTCTTTGGATAAATAGGATAGTCATAAGTAAACATTAAGGGTTTACTCGCCAATATAAT
This sequence comes from Artemisia annua, assembly GCA_014162995.1. Taxonomy (NCBI): domain Eukaryota; kingdom Viridiplantae; phylum Streptophyta; class Magnoliopsida; order Asterales; family Asteraceae; genus Artemisia; species Artemisia annua. The sequence goes on along the minus strand of LBNU01012842.1, from coordinate 54,289 downwards.
TAAACCAACGAGAAAGATTTAACTAATATACAATACATATAAAACTTGCAATAAAACAAGTGACAAGCTGCTTAATTATCAAGACAGGTCTTCTTATAGTCTCTATTATCTATCTGCGTATGTGTATGCTATTCGTTGATTCGTGCTCATTAGTTTAATTTACTGTTTAATCAATAACCAAACTGTGCCAGTCTCTCAGGCTGAACCTCCTTTCGTTAGATTAGGCTGTAAAACTAACTTAAGACATTAAAATACTGATTAGGATAACTAGATAATACGTTCCACTCTTAGTGATCGACAATCTGCTTACCATTATATATAAACTGACAGGGTACACTGCTCGTTAAGTGTGTGAGTTATTGATAAGTCGGCTAAATATAAATGTAAAACTTGAGTAGGCATTAACATTGCTAAACCGCAACGACACATCACGCGCATCAAGTTTTTGGCGCCGCTGCCGGGGAGTGAATTGTTATTATCTGTTAAATTGATTAGTATTTTAATTAGGTTTTTCTTTTTATTAGGCTTTTAGACACTAACCCCTAACTTGTTGTATATTAGATAGATTGCATTCATTGTATAATTTGCATATTTATTGTTTTTGTGTGTTTTTATTTTTGTAATTTTCTTTTTATTTTTATTTTTCTTTCTTTGTACTAACTGTCGTTGTATTGTGCTGATACAAACGATACGGCGCATCTGCTTCTCAGATACGGCGTATTGCGTTTTAATTTTATAAAAATACAACGCGTTTAATAACTCGAGTACGGCGCATCTTTCCCCAAGATACGGCGCATTCTGTTTTTAATAAGAATTTTTTGAAACCCTAACGCCATACGACGCATCTGTTTTAACAAATACGGCGTATTTAATATTTAAATTAAAAACAGTTTTCGAATTATTAAACAGAAGCGACGCATCGATTTTTATCGATACAGCTCATTTACTAAATAAAAAATCATGTATTTTGAAACATAACGAAAATACGGCGCATTAGCTTCTGCTAATACGGCGCATTTAATTTTTGTAAATATAATTGATTTTTGATAATTACTTTGATCGTTTCACTACTCTCGTGCACAAGTTAGTTTACTTTCAGGATAAAGATGACTTTAGCATCACTATGAAGATTACATTCTGAACCTAACTAGAGAATCCTAGTTGAAGTGATCAAAACCACGATAACTGGAAACTTGTAATAAACGGTAAAGGTAAGAGAAAACTCAATGCAGGTAACATTGAGTGTATTCAATTCTTTTAAATTAGAGTTCCAGTCCATTATAATTCACTTAAACTTAAGGAGAGTTCTCTTCAAAACCTCTCCAAATTATTTGACGATAAAAGTGAATTATCTTTACCTAAATTTGATTATTACATGTTCGTGTCTGAAAAGAAAATTTTTAAGAAACGGTTTACTAAAAAGTGAAATTTGTGTGCTAAACATTGATATAAACCTCTTTTCTTATAAATTACCTAAATGAAAAAAAATACCGAAATCCACGACGATAGTTGAGATTTCCGTAAAAATTCTTCAGACATTGATCTATGTAATACATCATGTCCAAATTATAATCTCAATTTTGTAAGCTTAGAACGACATTTGTTCCTAACCATGGAATAAATCATTACCCACTAAACAATGAGATTATGATCCACTATAAAACGGTTATGCCAGTTGCTCTTATTTTGAATTTACATATATATATCATATGGTATGCCGTTTAATCCCAAGTTATAGCATAAGGAAAAGTGTTGTGGAGGCCAAAGTACGTTCCCTATTTAAATTTTGATCAATAGCACAACAATACGGCGCATCTAAGTAATCTAAGCGCCGTATCTATGACCAATTATGATACATTGACTAGTCAACAAATTTTAGATAAATACGGCGCATCACATTTATGTGATGCGGCGCATTGTTTTACCCTATAAATAAGAACGAGATGCCCCGGATTTTACTTTTTACCCCTAATTCACACACAGTTAAAAACACACACTCGACCTAATCACCTAGTAATCTCGATCAAATTCATCATTCGTAATTCTAGACCCAATTTCTTACGATCTATAAGGTAATAGCCCCATTAATTTTATCTAATTTTACGAATTTTAATTTTATAAAATTAGGGTTTATGCTAAATTATTGATTTGGATAAAAATGGGTTTAGGGGATTCGATTAGGACGTGGTTAAGGNTATATATATATATATATATATATATATATATATATATATATATATATATATATATCATGTGGTATGCCGTTTAATTCCAAGTTATAGCATGAGGAAAAGTGTTGCGGAGGCCAAGGTACGTTCCCTATTTAAATTTTGATCAATGGCACAACAATACGGCGCATCTAAGTAATCTAAGCGCCGTACCTATGATCAATTATGATACATTGACCAGTCAACAAATTTTAGATAAATACGGCGCATCGTTTTTACCCTATAAATAAGAACGAGATGCGCCGGATTTTACTTTTTACCCCTATTTCACACACAGTTAAAAACACACACTCGACCTAATCACCTAGTAATCTCGATCAAATTCCTCATTCGTAATTCTAGACCCAATTTCTTACGATCTATAAGGTAATAGCCCCATTAATTTTATTTAATTTTACGAATTTTAATTTTATAAAATTAGGGTTTATGGTAAATTATTGATTTGGATAAAAATGGGTTTAAGGGATTCGATTAGGACGTGGTTAAGATGATTTCCCCAAACTTAATTTTAGATTTATCATTACGTTTCGACCTAATTTGATTCGAGTAGAAATTAGGGTTCGGGGTGTTTGTTTTAGAATTTTGGGGGGAAAATAAATTGTTTGGTAAAGGGTAAGTATAAAATTTGATAGAGTGGGTTAAATAGAAACTGTGATGTTGAGTGGAAGTTTACGTCACGGGGTCGGAACTTTGGAAAACGTGCCCATCCTTTTTCTTTTAAACTGATATAACATAAGATGCGGCGTATTAGATTCCTACCTGCGACGCATTAACTAATAGATATGTATTGACCAAGTTGCGCCGCATCTTCGTTACTCAATACGGCGTATCCCTACAAACGTCGTATTAGATACTTGATACGACGTATCTATCTCTAATACCACATGCTCTGTATCTTCATGAAAAGATACGATGCATTTTATCATACGGCGCATTAGTCTTTAACATATGCCGTATCTCTTCATTCACAGACTGCTTAACTATTTACTTGAATTTTGCAGATGGCACTTCCCAACATTGAGTTGAGACATGAGTGGCTCAGGTTCGAGGAGATGGGATTGGGTACTAAGGCAGATTATTTGAGGAGACTTAGAGATATTTACTTTAGGCAGGTCTTCAGGGTTCCGGTTCTCGATTTTGACAGTTTGGCACTTATTGATGGGGGAGCTACTGTTGGCACCTTCAGGGATAGATTAGAGATGGTTCATAGGGATGCTGATGGTGAGATTATCTTTAGGTCCCACGCTTGGAGCAGGTTATTTGGGATTAGGGAGCCGTTGGTTAGAGATTTGATGCGTGAATTCTTCAGCACAGTACATTACAGGGAGACAGATTTGGCACATGATACTTTTGATACTCTGGTATTTAGGTTAGGTGGGATACATAGACAGATGTCGATGCAGAAGTTCATTTTGGCTATGGGTTTACATACAGAGGAAGAGATACAGTCTCCTGGATTCGATACTTACTGGGCAGAGAGTTTGAGGGAGGTTCCTGATAGGGGGACCCTTGGAGATTACTGGGCCGGTATTTCTCCCGGTGGGGATTCTACTGTCACCTCACCGTCGTACACTTTGATCAGAGAGCCCTTGAGGAGGTTGTGTCACCGGTTGATCGCTTTGACAGTTGCTGGGAGAGGTCAGTCACCTGAGAAGGTGACAACTCTTGACCTCTTCCTTCTCTGGAGTATGGTCGAGGGACGTGTGGTGAACGTTCCCCACTTTTTGGCTCATTATTCACATAGGATTGCTCCTGGGAGAGATCGTAGGAGTCAGATTACCGGGGGACACTTTGTTTCTAGGTTAGCTAGGCATTTTGGGATCATTCGTGACGATGTACTGGCAGGGTTGGATGTGTTCCCTAGGATGGACATAGATTTTCTGGAGAGGAGGCTCAGATTGTGTAGGATTTTGCTCGGGGCTTACCATTGGGTTCTGTTGGGTCCACCTTGACCACTTGTGGTTGAGCCAGGGCAGGGGGCTGATCATGAGGCCCTGAGTGCTGCTCCAGCTCAGGAGGGTCCACAGGTACCACCACATCCCCCGCACGCGCCAGTTCCACGTACTACTGCTCAGAGATTGGACACGATAGAGGATGAGCTCAAATTACTGCGAGGTAGTATTGACGATCAGAGAGAGGCCATCCAGGGTATTGCAGATGAGCAGAGACGATTTGGTTCGTGGGTGGTGGATCGCATGACTGAGATTTTGGAGGAGCGTGGTATGAGGTACGATGGACCGGTCATGACTGACACACACATACACTTTGAGAGACGCAGAGTCAGACCGAGGACCGATGGAGCTAGCACTTCCGCACCTCCTGATGACGAGCACCCTCCTATTTAGATGTTTGGATTTATGGACATCATTCCTCGTACATTATTATTCTTTTGGGATTGTACTAAATATTATTATCATGTTTATATTTAATGCTTCAGTTTATGTTTCTAATAGTGTTTGAATGAGACTGGCATTAAGTTCAGCATAAGTGACCGAGAGAGCCCGAGAGATAAGCCGAGGATAACGTCATATTTACAACAGACTGTTAACAGTCTGTTTGGTAACAACATGCGCCGCATCTAGTAATACAGATGCGACGTATCCTATCCTGTATATTATTTTATTTCGTATTAATTCCAGGCTCGATACGGCGGATCTTCTTCCATAGGATGCGGCGTATCGACTGACCTGATGATTTACAATTTTAATTTTTTAGGTTTTTATTTTTACTAACTACTAATGTATTATACAAGTTTGAACCTTCTTAACTCAGGTATGCTAAAGTCTAGGCGGTATTATAGATTCTTGCACTTTTTGTGGAAACATCATTTATGAAGCTTAAACGTTCTCATCGACAAGAAAGTTGATTTTTGCTCATAAACGCATAATGGAGGATCATTCCGAGCAAATATCAGGGAAGTTTTTCTGTTCTAATTCTTTTATTTTCCAGTTTTTAACCTTTAACACAAACAACAAGGACGTTGTTTAACTTAAGTGGGGGGTGGAGAATTAGAACACTTACTTGTCCAAACTTTTTCAAAATATGCTTAAAATGCACTTAGTATATCAAAATTTTAAAAAAAAATTAGCATGTTTTTGTTTAAGTCTAAATTACATAGCCGCACACATAACATTATTTTTTGCCTAAAATCAAAAACTTTAATGTGCTGGTGACTTGTAAACTTTAGAACTTGGCTTGTATACTATTCGAGACCACCATAATGAGTATTATCGATATAATTGGAGTGACTTGTCTAACTTGGTAAATTCTAGGATTACACCCAAAAATCCTTTATATGTTATGTGATATTAACTAACAACACCGGTTAGTTAACCCCCGTATAAACCCTTTTGTTTACTCTCACTTTTAGAGTAAGACACCCCTGGAAAAACCCTCAGGGCCATTTCTTTCGTTTCTTACACCTTTGTTAAAATGTTTCGTTACACCCTAACACCTTAGCCTACCCTGTAGAATGAAATCCGTTGTTAGTTACTTCAGACAAAGTGTGTTTCCTTACATTACCTGTGTTCGCGTGCGTAATTCATTATCTTTGGTTAGGTCGGGAAATTGCACAATGCAATTGGAGTGAAAGTACATATTGTATATTTTTAGTTTATTTTTCGTGTGTTTACTACTTTCACTATTACAGTTATTTCTGAGAGTTATGAAAAGTATGGAAAAATTATCCGGAAAAATCGTGATAGAAAAAGTTGTGAAATTTTACACAGTAAAAAAAAATCCAAAAAATAGAAAAGAAGAAGAAAGAGAAGAAGTTGGAAGTTTGTTTTAACCAACTTGTGTAAAGTTTTGTAAAGTGGGAGATATCACCACTATTTGCTGTTGTATATTATATTTATTGATTGAATGGGAGTTGGCCGTTATGGGAACGCCAACTAAGGTTATTCTTTGTTTAAGATTTTATTGAGTATAATTCGTGTCTACCTAAAGCGTGAGTTACATGAGTCAAAAGTGTGAGTTATTCAATGATTTAAGTCTTATTCATGGGATGGTTAGGAAAGTACTTAACCACACTTAGGATTTTAATCTATTTTTTTTTTGTTTATTTTTCATTTTACACCAATTTATATCCTAAATGTTATCCCTACCCAACCGGCTAAGTAAGAATATTGAATGTATGAATAAGGTAGTGATCATCCGTGTTTTAGATTAATCAACTATTGTGCCAGCGATCTAGTGTGTGACTTGGTGACCATCCGTTAGGCAAGTAAAGCGCCAGCGATCCAAGAAGTGCACTAGTGACCATCCTTTAGTTGAAGCGTCGAGGATTCGTGCCAGCGATCTGCTAAGTTTGTGTAGGATACGTTCGAACGAAGCTAGGTTCAACCCTTAAGCCTCAAAACCCTTTTTACCGCTTTAGACTTGTTACTCCTTGGCTTTAGTGGGGAGATGTGTATACTTGTCAAGCTTATGATAGAATATTCGTCACAACTAGCAACTAAACGATTTAGAATTGTTTTATATTGAAAAATTATTTTGTTTCTACTTCGTTAAGTGGTTGGTTGTGTGATTATGATGAAACGAATATGTACTTAATTATTAAAAACAAATCCTAATACCTTTTAGGATACATTTTCATAAGATTAAATCTAAGGTTTACTTGGGGACAAGTAAAGTTCTAATGGGGGGATATTTGATGAACTCAAATAAGTACATTTTATCATCATCATTTATCCTATTTATTTAACTTGTTTTACTTTATTATGTATGAGAATCGGTGCTTTAATGTTTACTTTAGTGATTCTCAGGTAAAAACAGGTAATAGGTGAAACTTGGCGATTTTGGACTAATTATGGAGCAAAACGAGCAAGATGTCAAAAGTTTACTGAAACTCAGAAGATGCGTCGTATCTCACTCAACAGGTACGCCGCAATATCATACTTAGATGAATTCGAAGACCATTGCCTGACTTTGAAGAATGTGCCGCATGGAATTATACCATGCACCACATATGAAACTTTGGTCAAAGAAGAAGATCAAGCTCGTTCTACTCCAGATACGTCGCATCATACAATTGACATACGGCGTATCACTATCAAGACTTCACCAGAATTAATGCAAGACAACTGAAGGACATGCGCCGCATAAAGATTCAAGTTACGCCGCATCTAATGGCGGTGTACGAATATTCCAGAATATAATAAGCTTGGACCCTACGCAAAGTTAAGTCAATGCGCCACATCTACCAATTACATGCGCCGCATCGAACCCTCAGACAGAAACTATAAATACCCCAAGACCTAGACGAATTTTGTGTGCACCATAACCCTAAGGAGTCGAATTCAGACGAACAAGCTACACAAGACACGCCCCAAACGAAGATATTAGAGCTGTAAGAAGGTCCTGCATGTATTCAATTCATTAAGTAGTTTTGTTTTATTGTAATAGTAAGCTTTAATTCATCATGATAGATGGCCGGTAGTATGTGAGTACGCAAGATCATATGCCCGCCTTAAAATTGCTTTCCCGTCAAATAAAGTTTATATGTTTGATGTCTTTTGTGAATTTATATTAGTGCATTGATAACCTCTTTATCTAGCTGAGCATTGCTTGGGCTGCCATACCCCTTCCTCGCTTATTTAATCAGATGTCTTTGGATAAATAGGATAGTCATAATTACTCATTAAGGGTTTACTCGCCGATATAATGAAACCAACGAGAAAGATTTAACTAATATACACTACGTATAAAACTAGCAATAAAACAAGTGACANCCGCCTTAAAATTGCTTTCCCGTCAAATAAAGTTTATATGTTTGATGTCTTTTGTGAATTTATATTAGTGCATTGATAACCTCTTTATCTAGCTGAGCATTGCTTGGGCTGCCATACCCCTTCCTCGCTTATTTAATCAGATGTCTTTGGATAAATAGGATAGTCATAATTACTCATTAAGGGTTTACTCGCCGATATAATGAAACCAACGAGAAAGATTTAACTAATATACACTACGTATAAAACTAGCAATAAAACAAGTGACAAGCTGCTTAATTATCAGGACAGGTCTTCTTATAGTCTCTATTATCTATCTGTGTACGTGTATGTTATTCACTGATTCGTGCTCTTAGTTTAATTTACTGTTTAATCAATAACCAAACTGTGCCAGTTTCTCAGGCTGAACCCCCTTTCGTTAGATTAGGCTGTAAAACTAACTTAGAACATTAAAATACTGATTAGGATAACTAGATAATACGTTCCACTCTTAGTGATCGACACTCTGCTTACCATTATATACAAACTGACTGGGTACACTGCTCGTTAAGTGTGTATGTTATTGATAAGTCGGCTAAATATAAATGTAAAACTTGAGTAGGCATTAACACTGCTAAACCGCAATGACACATCATGCGCATTAGATTCAACAAAGGAAGGACCGTAGTGTTGGAATTTAAAGAAGGTTGACAGAATCATGGGTAATGACAGGTTTATGGCTATGTATCCTAAGAATTATGTTAAATTCTTCCCTTTTCTAATCTCTGACCACTCCCCTGATGTATTATACATGCCTTTTAGTGAGAATGTCACAACTCACAATTTTAGGTCATTTTCCAAGCCTCGACAATTTACTATTCACAAGTTACTATTCACTGATCACTATTCATCATTTCACTATTCATCGTTTTCGGAGTCAGTTTGAGACTTTGAGAAGTGTTCAAAAATTTTACTATTCACATGACACTATTCATTTCCGGAAGGAAAACACTATTCATGATCATCATGCATCTTCTCGTAAACCTAGTTTACGGGTATTCATATTCGCGTAACCAGTGAGGTTTAGCTGCGCATTCATGCATCATCAGTAAGGACACATCATATAGACTAGAAGTCTACATATCATCAGTAACATCATCAGTATATTAGGTCACGCACGGATATGCATTATTTTAATTTACGTATATTCAAATATTTAAAAAACGTTACCACTCAGTTTTTACTAATAACAGATACCCGATACTCCCGACTATGAAACTAACATATTTTCACACTTATTATAATGATATAAAAATTATATTATTAATTTACCCGGTGTTTTGAAATCATTTGCTATATTTTCCGGTAAATGCCTAAAATTAAGTCGGATCACGATATTTCAACACGACAAATATTTTAACTCCCGATTCTCATCAGGAATGTAATTTTATAATTTTTACAACGTCGTCACATTTTATTGGTACCGTTAAACTTTATTTCTAGCAAACTCGGTACCCGGTATTCCCTAAAACATATAATATCTAACATTATCTACTAAAGATCTTACAAGATCTCTTCATTTTCTTCACCCTCCATCCCAATCTCTGACAAACATTGAAAAACTTCACTTGCTCAAATTAATGTTTGTACTTGTTGTCTTAAAAAGAAAATATATCAAAACATAGATATTTTTTAGTCCATTTTATACAAGTAATCTACAAACATAAACTAGCACATTTTCTTCCTTTCTCTCCTACATTTGGATCAGCCAAGACAAGACACCAAGAAGATCCATCAAATTTTTGAAGATCAAGTATTAAACAAGTCTCATTTACACTCCTAGTTAGGATTTTGAAATAAAAATCCCTAGGTTTCTTATACATTTCCATCCACAAAATCATCAAATCTTCAAGTAAGCTTCAAGAACATCTTTTTAATCTTTTCATACTTTCATTTGTTATATTTTCAAGTTATATTAGTAACTAGTTATGCAAATATTCATGTTAAACATACCACTTGTTACACATTTTCTTTATAAACATAGATCTATAGATTTTTACTTGCAATCTCATGAGATCCACCATTTTTGGTGAAGACTAGGAACACATGACACCCTAAGAAGGTGTATGGTAGATTAAGGGTTGTTTTGAAGTTGATTGCAGTGGATGTGGACAAGTATTAAACTAGAAAAATTTATTTTAGACACTACATAAATGTTGCTGTCGTATTTTGCAAAAGGTGGAAAAGATTAGGGGTAAAGGGGTAATTTTGGACCAAAGATTTAGAAAATAAGTTCAAAAACAAAACTATGACCGTTGGAATGAACAAAAACGAGCTTATAACGAAGAAGGTATGATTTTTCAAAGTTAGACGACGAAAACTATTTTCTGAAAATAATACCCGCTGTCCCGCGACTTTCTACGGCTAAATCGAGGTGTTAAACTTAAAAGAAACAACCCAAAATACTAAAAATTTACTAGTTCACTGTAACACGAAACCGGGATATAAAGAACATAAGAAACGGACTTATAACGACCGAGATACAAGCTTTAAAAAACCCGACGTACACTACACTTTTTCTTCAGCACCAACACTTAGAAATTTTTCTAAGTGTTGACCACTTCGCCAAGTGACCATGTTCAATGCCACTTTTCTCATTAATAGACTCATTTTTGGAAAATTAACATCTGTGACTAAAAGTTAGTTCACCCAGCCTAGTTTTCAAAACATCCAACCTTTCGTCAAACGGATTAATAACGAAAACATATGGCCTTCCAAACTTTCGCGATAACTGCCCAGAATCTGCCAAGAAGCAGAAACACCTCACTTCACGGCTATTTTTCTTTATGATCGAAACCCGTATGGACAAAATTTCAGTGTTACGACTTTTAGATAATTTAACAAGCTTCCTAAAACTACTGAGCATTTTTCCTAACTCTTAATACACACTACTTCGCGACTAGTTTTACGAGGCCACTTGGTCATATTTTCAAAGTTATGTAAAATGTTATTTTACGACGAAAACACTATAATTGCCGATAAATCACCAAACTAGGATCGTGGAGTAGCGTTTCAACAAAATTACATGAAAACTAGATTACAGCTTAACGAGACGTCAAAAATGTATTTTTCGACGATAAACGTTATTTTCAAAAAGTACNAACATCCAACCTTTCGTCAAACGGATTAATAACGAAAACATATGGCCTTCCAAACTTTCGCGATAACTGCCCAGAATCTGCCAAGAAGCAGAAACACCTCACTTCACGGCTATTTTTCTTTATGATCGAAACCCGTATGGACAAAATTTCAGTGTTACGACTTTTAGATAATTTAACAAGCTTCCTAAAACTACTGAGCATTTTTCCTAACTCTTAATACACACTACTTCGCGACTAGTTTTACGAGGCCACTTGGTCATATTTTCAAAGTTATGTAAAATGTTATTTTACGACGAAAACACTATAATTGCCGATAAATCACCAAACTAGGATCGTGGAGTAGCGTTTCAACAAAATTACATGAAAACTAGATTACAGCTTAACGAGACGTCAAAAATGTATTTTTCGACGATAAACGTTATTTTCAAAAAGTACGAGTGGTATCGATAACATACGTATTTGCACACATAGCATTGTATCATTGCTTACATTAGATCACATAATTCATTATAGGTCGCGGTTAGAGACCGAGCCTCACTTCATCACATTCACTATTATCATTACTGCTAGCATATCAGGTGAGTTTTCATAGCCCCGTTTACAATTTATTATTTCATTTCAAATCCCACGGGGGAGAATACATTGCACCATTTTCATACGGGCCAAAGTATAAAATTTATGTACATTGCTTAAGTTACCGCATTTGCCATATTAAATTCCCATTTTTATTATCATGAATCGTTAATTTTTGAGCAAGCGAAGGTGAGTGGATAGATCTATTGAGGGTGACGCCTCCATACGCGTTGGTTTGATCACCAACAGTCAAATGGATGCATTTCACTTCATTCATTCAGAGTGTTTGGAAAAGCACTCCTTTTGGGGCAATTATTTTAGTATAGCTTCGGGGTCATGAGCTTAAGGGCTAATGTACGATTTTAATATTTTTGTGACATTTTGTCATGCATTTTTATACTTGTGGTTACCGTAAAAACATTTATTTACATAAACCTATGATTTCTCACCAACATTATTGTTGACCTTTTTAGCAATGTATTTTCAGGTAATTAAGGTAGCTCATGTTGGCTTGCATTTGGACCTACATGGAGTCACAGAGTCGACGCGTCTCACTTTATATTTCTACACTTATGAGACGTTTGATCTTGTATGAACTTGTTTTCCCTAAACTTGCAACACCTTTTGGGACCTTGTTTTGTAAACTCTGAATCTTTTAAATGATCAAATGATGTATTTTATAAATGAAACTTTAGGTCGTTCAATATAAGTGTAACTGTGATGCTATGGCAGTCACCCCTGGGTATTCCATTCCACTGCCAAACAGGTATTTTGGGGGTTTGACAGATTGGCATCAGAGCTAAGGTTATAGCGAACTAGGTTGTATCTTGGACCCTAGACTATAACCACATCATCATAGCATCTCATCATTTCATCATAAGTGCATATTCACTACACATGTTGTTTCATGCACACACTATGTGAGTTATTTATACTTATACTCATATATAATTATATTTAACTGTTTCACAAGTGACATGTCTTCACCCAACCACCCTGTGATCATCCTAACAGACTCGGATATCGAGGATGCTTTTTCATCCACTGATACACCTACACCACTCTCACCCTCCTATACTTCGACGTTCACATATTACTCACATTTGTTAAGGTGATAATTCCCACCCGTTTGAGATGATAACACCACCTGAACCCGACTTAGGAGAGACTACCATTATGACATCGAGACCTTCGAGATTCGAGAGACTAACCTTGCCTTTTCAGTACCACCATTGTTATCTCCCTCTTCCATTCCCACTTGCCATGAATTAGATAACACATTGTGGATGATACCAAGATCACGGACTCAACAGGAACATCAGCAGATTCCTCAAGAATGGTTTGGAATCTACACTATCTAGGACATGATCGATGCACAACCCCAGACCCCACTTCAGGACTCATCTCAACCTTATGACGCCATAACCCTGGATTCACTCAGAGGGACACCAGGAAGCCCCTAGACTAGACTTATATCTTTACTAGCTTTTACTATTATCCTAGCCATGGAAAGTGTGGGACATAGTCTAAAGAACTTGTTGTCTTTTGGTTTTTCTACAAACAAATGTATCAAGTGTGACTCTACTATGTAGGAATGGTTGTGCTATCTATGATATCGGTCCATGTAGACCGAAATTTTCATGTATTATATTCATGTGTTGTGATTATATTTACGATATTTCGTGATCTCACCATGTCGTAGTTTCACTCCACTTTTGCAATACATGGTTGTGTGTAGGCATGAAGCAAGCCGCTGTTGGACAATTCATTGCCAAGAACATACCCACCGACCCCACCGAGGATCTTACTCACGTGGAATTTATGGGTTACAATCCCCCCCTCCTTTGGCGGAACTATAGACATGAAGGAATTTCTCAAATGGTTCGAAGAAATAGAAACAATATTTCGATGTGGCGACTGCCGTAACAAAGACAAGGTTAAGTTCGCCACTTGTACTTTTCGGGATCATGCCCAGGAATGGTGGACTAAATATGTTCAGATAGTAGGGGTTGATGCTGCTTACTCACACTCTTGGGAGAAACTAAAAAGGATAATGAGTTTAAAATTTTGTGTGAGAAGCGAATTACGAGCAATGGGACAGGAAACCCTAGACTTTACCATGGTAGGAGATGATGTTGTCAAGTACACTACTCGTTTTTATGAATTAGCACGACTAGCCCCTGCAATGGATGAACCGGAAAGCAAGAAACTTGAGAGGTATATCGGGGGACTTTCCCCTGAAATTCTTATGTTGGTCATCTCATTGGAACTCGATACCATGTCTAAAGCTATCAATATGGCGATCGAGGCAAAGGAATACATAGCTCACACCAAGACCTTAGGAAACAATAGTGACAACAAGAGAAAGTGGGTCGACAATCAGGATGCTAATGCTACCCAACAACCACATAAGATACAAGAAGTGGTGGAGACCTTTGCTACTGGGCCAAGCCAGAAGAAAGGATATGCAGGTACTTTACCCAAGTGCAACATGTGTTCGTTTCATCACAAAAGACCTTGCCCTACTCAATGTGGGAACTACCAAAAGGTCGGACACAAAACCAAGGATTGCAAGGCTCCCACCCTCGCAATGCATCTGAAGGTCACGGTAACCTGCCATGAGTGTGGAGTAATTGGACACTTCAAGAGTGAATGCCCGGAGTTGAGAAACCAAAAATGGAGGAAGAGTTCGTTGAAATGCGAAGCTTGTCAGGACAACAACAATGTCAATGTTTAAAAAAAGAAACCGTCAGGATATTAGCAACATCAAGGGCAACCACAATGCTTCAATAGAAGGAGTTCCTATTTTATTATATAAACCGTAGTTCGAGCCCTCTAGGGTTGTATCTTTCTTTTGTACTTTCCGTTGGTACGTTGACATAACCTGGTTGTAATAAGCACTTTTCTATCCAATGTCATATCTATCTTTTATTATCTCTGTGATAATCACAACCTTTGTTTATTCCATTTCCTATTCCAATTGCTCAATTTTCAATCGTTTCGCAACCATACACCACTATCTTACTAGGGATTAGGCGGATTTCATTCTTGACGGATTAGTAGACTATTACCATTCCATAAGTTCACCCACGTATCCAATGAACCATTCAACAAATTTTCTTCCATGCTATTTTACTACCACATGGGGAAATTATTTTACAAAATTTTTAAAAATTAGCTATTTTGTTACCCCCCCTATAAATTGATTTTTCTGTCATTATATCTAAGTATTTACTACCATTACGCGAAACAATTTTCATGTTACTTTGAAAGGAAATATCCAGGATACAATTTTTCAAAACAACACGTTGAAAACCATCTAAAACTTTGAGAAAAGTAATGCTATTTTGACTAAACCAAGCATCGCATCATTAGTCCTCAATTATAAAAAGCCTGATCACCTATGTATAATTCAGGAAGGATTATGCCATGAAGAAAATAGTCACATTTTCAAGAATTATTAATAACAATCTTCATTCAAAAGCTTTGTAAACAAATAGAATTTTTCATGAACATCCCTTTTGACAAACCGTCTCTGGATACTTACACCACTTGTCACTCACTCAGCCATTAAGTTGGATTTTACCATTGACTTCTCTAGGAGAGACTTTCCATTTACGAGGAGTATTTCATGACATAAGAAAACGATGAAAGGATAGATGGTATTTCTCAAACTTCTGGCAATTCCTTCAAGATATTCCTTTTCCAATCGGATATACATGCTCTATCATTCTCAGACCAACGAACCTTGAAGAGAACTCTCTGAGCACTATAGGACGTACTCAGCGCCGTGTAACCAACTTTGAATAGGTTAGGATAACCTTTTTATATTGGCGGATTTCACCTTCAACAACAGCCATCACATGAATTAAAAAAAATCGCACCATTTAAGGCACCCTATGGTCGAAGTACCCATTTACAGACCGAAATTGGAAGGTTAAATTCACCAGTCTAGAACTAAGTCGTGAAACAACAAAGGAAATTTCACAAGTCAAGAATCAGTTACAAGCGATAAGAAAACGATGGAAGTTAGGTTGGTGCAGGACGCATGTCCTTCGAATTGAGTATCCCTGAGCAGCAAACCATCTAGATTCGAGTGAGAGAACGAACTATGTTGAAAGCCTTGCCTTGGAGAGGCATGATACAATCTTGGTAACATGAGAGATTGAACCTTAAGTATATTGGACCATTTAAGATTCTTTTTAGAATCGGCCAGCTAGCATACAAACTTGAGATTCCGTCAGAGTTCAGCAAGATGTATTACCCATCTCACATTTCAAACCTCAAGAAGTGCCTTCCAAATGAATCACTCGTAGCGTATTTCATTCCATTCCATTAGAAGAAATTCAACTCGACAATAAGCCTAACTTGGTGGAGAAACCAACAAATCAGGGACCGCAAGGTCAAACAGTTGAAGCAAAGTAGAATTCCTATCGTGAAAGTTCGCTGGAATTCTCGAAGAGGTCCCGAGTTTACTTGGGAGCGGGAAGACCATATGCGACTCAAATACCTACATCTTTTCACCAAGTTCACTACAGAGACCAACACCAGCTAAATTCAGGGACTGAATTCCTTTTTGGGTGGGCGACTATCACAACTCACAATTTCAGGTCATTTTCCAAACCTCGACAATTTACAATTCACAAGTTACTATTCATCATTTACTATTCATCGATCACTATTCATCATTTCACTATTCATCGTTTTCGGAGTCAGTTTGAGACTTTGAGAAGTGTTCAAAAATTTTACTATTCACGTGACACTATTCATTTCCGAAAGGAAAACACTATTCATGATCATCATGCATCTTCTCGTAAACCTAGTTTACGGGTAATCATATTCGCGTAACCAGTGAGGTTTAGCTGCGTATTCATGCATCATCAGTAAGGACACATCATATAGATTAGAAGTCTACATATCATCTTTAACATCATCAGTATATTAGATCACGCACGGATATGCATTATTTTAATTTACGTATGTTCAAATATTTAATAAACGTTACCCATCCGTTTTTACTACTAACATATACCCGATACTCCCGACTATGAACCTAACATATTTTCACACTTATTATAATGATATAAAAATTATATTATTAATTTACCCGGTGTTTTGAAACCATTAGCTATATTTTCCGGTAAATGCCTAAAATTACGTCGAATCACGATATTTCAACACGACAAATATTTTAACTCCCGATTTTCATCAGGAATGTAATTTTATAATTTTTACAACGTCATCACATTTTATTGGTACCGTTAAACTTTATTTCAAACAAACTCGGTACCCGGTATCCCCTAAAACATATAATATCTAACATTATCAACTAAAGATCTTACAAGATCTCTTCATTTTCTTCACCCTCCATCCCAATCTCTTACAAACATTGAAAAACTTCACTTGCTCCCATTAATGTTTGTACTTGTTGTCTTAAAAAGAAAATATATCAAAACATAGATATTTTTTAGTCCATTTTATACAAGTAATCTACAAATATAAACTAGCACATTTTCTTCCTTTCTCTCCTACATTTGGATCAGCCAAGACAAGACACCAAGAAGATCTATCAAATTTTTGAAGATCAAGTATTAAACAAGTCTCATTTACACTCCTAGTTAGGATTTTGAAATAAAAATCCCTAGGTTTCTTATACATTTCCATCCACAAAATCATCAAATCTTCAAGTAAGATTCAAGAACATCTTTTTAATCTTTTCATACTTTCATTTGTTATATTTTCAAGTTATGTTAGTAACTAGCTATGCAAATATTCATGTTAAACATACCACTTGTTACACATTTTCTTTATAAACATAGATCTATAGATTTTTACTTGCAATCTCATGAGATCCACCATTTTTTGTGAAGACTAGGAACCCATGACACCCTAAGAAGGTGTATGGTAGATTAAGGGTTGTTTTGAAGTTGATTGGAGTGGATTTGGACAAGTATTAAACTAGAAAAATTCATTTTAGACACTATATAAATGTTGCTATCCGATTTTGCAAAACATGGAAAGATCAGGGGTAAAGGGGTAATTTTGGACCAAATATTTAGAAAATACGTTCAAAAACGAAACTATGGCCGTTGGAATGAACAAAAACGAGCTTATAACGAAGAAGATATGATTTTTCAAAGTTAGACGACAAAAACTATTTTCTGAAAATAATACCCGCTGTCACGCGACTTTCTACGGCTAAATAGAGGTGTTACAATTAAACGAGACAACCCGAAATACTAAAAATTCACTAGTTCACTGTAACACGAGACCGGGGATATAAAGAACATAAGAAACGGACTTATAACGACCGAGATACAAGCTTTTAAAATCCCGACGTACACTACACTTTTTCATCAGCACCAACACTTAGAAATTTTTCTAAGTGTTGACCACTTCGCCAAGTGACCATGTTCAATGCCACTTTTCTCATTAATAGACTCATTTTTGGAAAATTAACATCTGTGACTAAAAGTTAGTTCACCCAGCCTAGTTTTCAAAACATCCAACCTTTCGTCAAACGGATTAATAACGAAAACATATGGCCTTCCAAACGTTCCCGAAAACTGCCCAGAATCTGCCAAAACAGCCTAAACACCTCAGTTCACGGCTATTTTTCTTTATGGCGTATGGATAAAATTTCAGTGTTACGACTTTTAGATAATGTAACAAGCTTCCTATAACAACTGAGCATTTTTCCTAACTCTTAATACACACTACTTCGCGACTAGTTTTACGAGGCCACTTGATCATATATCCAAAGTTATGAAAAATGTTGTTTTACGACGAAAACACTATAATTGCCAATAAATCACCAAACGAGGATCGTGGAGTACCGTTTCAACAAAATTACACGAAAANCTGAGCATTTTTCCTAACTCTTAATACACACTACTTCGCGACTAGTTTTACGAGGCCACTTGATCATATATCCAAAGTTATGAAAAATGTTGTTTTACGACGAAAACACTATAATTGCCAATAAATCACCAAACGAGGATCGTGGAGTACCGTTTCAACAAAATTACACGAAAAGTAGATTACAACTTAACGAGACATAAAAAATGTATTTTTCGACGATAAACGTTATTTTCAGAAAGTACGAGTGGTATCGATAACATACTTATTTGCATACATAGCGTTGTATCATTGCTTACATTAGATCAAATCATTCATTATAGGTCGCGGTTAGAGACCGAGCCTCACTTCATCACATTCACTTTTATCATTACTGCTAGCATATCAGGTGAGTTTTCATAGCCCCGTTTACAATTTATTATTTCATTTCAAATCCCACGCGGGAGAATACATTGCACCATTTTCATACGGGCCAAAGTATTAAATTTATGTACATTGCTTAAGTTACCGCATTTTCCATGTTAAAGTCCCCTTTTTATTATCATGAACCGTTAATTTGTGAGCAAGCGAAGGTGAGTGGATAGATCTATTGAGGGTGACGCCTCCATCCACGTTGGTTTGATCACTAACAGTCAAACGGATGCATTTCACTTCATTCATTCAGAGTGTTTGGCAAAGCACTCCTTTTGGGGCAATTATTTTAGTATAGCTTCGGGGTCATGATCTTAAGGGCTAATGTACGATTTTAATATTTTTCTGACATTTTTTCATGAATTTTTATACTTGTGGTTACCGTAAAAACATTTCATTTACACAAACCTATGATTTCTCACCAACATTATTGTTGACCATTTTAGTAATGTATTTTCAGGTAATTAAGGTAGCTCATGTTGGCTTGCATTTGGACCTAAATGGAGTCGCGGAGTCTACGCGTCTCAGTTTATATTTCTGCACTTATGAAACGTTTGATCTTGTATGAACTTGTTTTACCTAAACTTGCAATACCTTTTGGGACCTTGTTTTTTAAACTCTGAATCTTTTAAATGATCAAACGATGTATTTTATAAACGAAACTTTAGGTCGTTCAATATAACTGTAACTGTGATGCTATGGCAGTCACCCCTGGGTATTCCATTCCACTGCCAGACAGGTATTTTGGGGGTGTGACAGAGAATCAGGGTAAAAAAAGGGGGTTCTTTTAGGTTCATGAATTATCTTACTGATAAACAAGGCTTTATTGATACTGTTAAGGATAATTGGAATGTTATGGTGAATGGGTATAGTATATATGTGTTAGCTGTTAAGCTTAAACAGATGAAAAGGCATTTAAGGAAACTTAACAAAGACAATGGCAATGTATTTGATAAAGTTAATTTTTAAAAAAGGGTGTTAGAAAAGGTTCAAATAAGTCTTAATGAGAATCCTGATGACCCTGATCTTAGAGTTGAGGAAAGAATTTATGTTGCTGCTTATAAAGAGGTTATTATTGATGAGTAGAAAGTCTTAAAACAAAAGTCTAAGATTGAGTGGTTAAAAGAGGGAGATTGTAATAGTGCTTATTTCCATAATATGGTGAAGGGTAAATTGAGTAAGAATAGAATTGATGAGATTAAGGATGATCAGGGTAACTCTTTCTATGGTTGTGACATTGCTGCTAAGTTTGTTAACCATTTCAAAGAGTTCTTTAAAGCCAGTGAGGAAATCTATCATATTGAAGATCCTAATAGCCTGTTTGTGAAAAGATTGAGCCCTGATGTTGCTATTGACTTGATCAAAGATGTCTCTGATGATGAAATCAAGTTTGCTTTGTTTGACATTGATGATAATAAGGCTTTTGGACCTGATGGGTAAACATCTAAGTTCTTTAAGGCTACTTGGAGCATTGTTGGCCAGGATACTTATGAAGCTGTGAAAGAGTTCTTCTCCAATGGGAAATTACTTGGTGAGTTTAACACCACTCTTATTTCTCTTATCCCTAAATCTAAAAACCCTATCAATATTACTGACTATAGACCTATCTCTTGCTGTAATATAGTCTATAAAACCATTAGTAAAGTCATAACTAATAGGTTGAAAACTGTGTTAAATGACTTAGTTGGGGTGAACCAGAGTGCTTTATATCTGGAAGGAATATTAGTGACAATGTTCTGTTAACTCAGGAGTTTATGAGGAGTTATGATTGGAATTGGGGGGCCAAAAGATTTGCTTTCAAAATTGATATTCTTAAAGCCTATGATATAGTGAACTGGTGGTTTTTGGAGATTATTTTAAAAGAATTTGGTTCTCACCCTATAATGGTACACTAGATTATGACATGTCTAACCACTGCTCATTTTTCTATATGTATCAATGGGGAAACTCATGGATTCTTCAAAGCTGGAAGGGGTCTAAGATAAGGGGATCCTATCTCCCCTTATCTTTTTACATTGGTCATGGAGGTATTGAATTTGATGGTTATGAGACAAGTCAGGGCTGAGAAGAGCTTTCAGTATCATTGGGGGTGTAAAGAGCTCAAGATCACAAGCTTGTGTTTTGCTGATGATCTCTTCATGCTTTGCCATGGAGATATGAAATCTGCTTTAGTGCTCAGAAGAGGTCTGGATGAGTTTGGTATTTCTTCTGGACTATATCCTAATATGCAAAAAAGTGAAGCTTTCTTTAGTAATATTCCTGCTAATATTATTGATGAGATTAAGCTTGTTATGTCATTTAGAGTAGGGACTTTACCTATTAGATACTTAGGAGTCCCTTTAGTGTCTAAAGGTTTGAGAATTAAGGATTGCAAGGTTCTTATTGACATTGTGGAAAAGAGAATTGGTGATTGGAGAACTAAGAGTTTGTCATTTGCTGGTAGACTGCAATTAATCACCTCTATTCTTGCATCTATACAGGTTTACTGGTCATCCTTATTTATCCTCCCTATAAGTGTTTGTGATAAAATTGATAAACTTTTTAAAAGGTTACTTTGGAATAGAGGTGATAATAGTCAGGGTATGGCTTGTGTTGCTTGGAAGGATGTGTGTAAACCAAAGTGTCAAGGGGGTCTTGGGATAAAATCTGTTCACCTTTGGAATAAAGCATTAATGGTTAAACATTTGTGGAATATTATCAATAAGAAGAATTCTATTTGGGTGCAATGGGTTAATATTTACAGAATCAAGGGTAAGAATATTTGGAATATTAAGCCTAGTAAAGGTATTCCTTAGAGCTGGAAGAAACTTTTGGATCTTAGAAATATGATTAGAAATTTGTTTGGGTGAAAATTGGTAATGGTAAAGATTGTAACATTTGGTTTGACAAATGTCACTCATCTGGACCATTAAGTAATAGAATTAATAATACCACCCTTATGAATGTTGGCGTGTGTCTGAATATTAAAGTTGATGATTGTAGGATCGTGATATGGTTGATTCATGTGGTAATCGGGTGGTTTTGGATTGTGGAAGAACAAATCCATGGTTAAAGTTTTAGAGAGAGAGAGAGAATAGAGAGAGGGGAGGTTCTAGTGAGGGAAACACACTTGTTGTGTGTGTGTATTATTGAACAACCAACCCTTCCCTTGTGTGGGAAAGGGTATATATACACTTACAAGTATAATGCCTCATGAAACAGGCTGTAGAGCGAGTACAGTGGGTAAAGACCCGACTCACTCCACGATTACTATTTACATACTAATAAACTATTAATATACTAACTACTACGATAACTATATTAATACTAATTATAATAACTAAGTCTACGAGCTATTTCAATGCTATTACATTCTTGTGGTGACCGAGTCTTTAATAGGAATATTTTTATTCCTAACAATCTCCCCCTAAGCGAGGTCACCTTTGAAATTTGAGATCTTTGTCTTCTAGCATTCTTTTGATCTTGTAGCTCGTAGAGTTGATTCTTCATGTTCAGCACACTTTGTACTTCAAGCAGTGAACTTGTGATTTGATGTTCCTTTGGTATGTATGATCCTTGATCTTTCTTTGAGATCATCAGCCAACGTAAATCTCCGAGCTCATCCTTTGTTGTATCGCCACCATGTGATGTTGTGACTTTTGGGCCGGCATGCTCACATTCTTCTATTTTAAGAGACTTTTTATCAGAGTTGCGGAAGCATTGTTGTGAGTCTCTTATCATTCGTGATCTTCATAGAGAATGAGTTGGCATTGTGAGCATGCGACTATGAATTGACATCTTTTGATCTGCTGTATCCATGATGCCTCATCGACCATCAACTGCAACCGCCATTGGTTCCTGCATAAAACAGTTAGCAATAAAACGAAAGTGTCTTTGTTCACTCTCGTCGAATAGGGTTGCAAGAACCACGGTTCCCCATTGATCAGTATTTCTACTGCCTGTGATCAGGTAGAATTCCGAAGAATCTCCTTAACAGGGTTTCGCAGTTGTGCTAGCCGTTCTCAAACCGGAGCGTCTCAAAGTAGACAACACGGTGTGAGTGAATCAGTGAATTGAGATTCACTGATTGATGAGAAATCATTTTACGAGAAAAAATAGTCGCGTATTATCCGATAAAGAATTTTTTGTAACACGACGACCGTTTTGTGAGCAGGATCATAATTCAATCAGAAATACTTTTGTTTGAAAATTTGTGCGCAGTCGATGTGCTAGAAAATCAATGTTGAGCACATCGAAAGTTTTTCAAAAGTATTCGTCAATTCAATTCCCTGGAACAAGTTTGATTCATTTGTGAATCGCACCATCGTTGCTTTCTAGTTGTTACAAGCTTGATCCTTGCAGGATCTAACATGTCACCTACCAATAGCTTGTGTGATGTTCGCTCTAGAAGGATTTCCATCTTCATCGTGAATATTTTCATATCACTCGGATGTTCTGGCAATACCACAAGGATAATGCGTAGGACTCTAAATATTTTATCTTACTTTCCACATTGTGTGAAACAATAAGCATATTGGAAGTGTGTCCTAGTGAGATTTATGGATGATCTCTTTGGCTCTAGACTCAATAGTGCGTTTTGATCCGCTTCTGGAGACTGGGGAGGTGTCTCCTGTTTAGGTATCAACATAGCTCGCAATGAGTGGTCGATACATTGCACAGGGTTCCCCGTGAGAATGAAACAAGCTCTTTTGAGAGAACTTGAGTGGTTAGGAAGTTTAGTGCTGTGCGTCACTGGGTCCATGACGTCTTGTCTTCAATACTGGTGTTACCTTAGTAACCACCAGTAGCATATGAGTTGAACCCGGTTTCTGCCCTAAGGTTGAATAAATGGAGGGCTATTTCTTTTCACCCTTTCTCATTTCGTTTCTTTTTATTTCTTCAACCCCTTCAGTTCTTACCGAGACCTCATTACTAGAACCTTGTTGGGTTTGTTCCAGTTCTAGCTCTATCTCAGTCGGCACTCTTCCCTTTCTCACTTTTCTCCTTTTTTCAATCGTTCCTAAGGACTTCTAATCTATCTAGAGGATTTTCCCTGGGAAGATCCTTCCGGTTATGGTGGATCATGGGAACTTATTTCTAACCTTAACCATCCTTATAACTTCGTGCATTAAAGTAAATGGTCGGTCATTGGTATTTTTCCACACACGCCTTTTGCTCCCCCTTAATATGTGCATCGGTATTAGAAAGAGTTTGGCACATATGTGGGAGCCTATCAGATTTCATATTTAAATCACATTTTCTCCCCCGATCAAAAATTTCAAACCTTTGAGATTTTGGATCTCAATTGATTTAAATAATTTGGAAAGCTTTTGAGAGAGAAATGTGGCCAGTTTTAATATTTTTCTGATAAAAGGAACCTTTTTATGCTCCCCCTCAATCTGTGAGGGAGGTTGTTATGTGTCAGATTTGATGAGTTTACAAAAAGATTTGAAGTTTTAACAATAAACTCTTTGAAAAGAAATTCTCATACTGACACATAACCATCACAAGCTTTTTTATTGCTTTTTATGTACAAAGTGTTGCATTTTGATGATTTTATAAAATTTTGAAATCACTCTCCCCCTCAATCAATGACCCATTTATTTTTTTGAAGACAAAATTGTTGGCATTGATTGAGTGATGAATTTTATGAAAAACTTTTCATTTTGATTTCCAAAAATTTCATAGTATCACCAAGTTTTGCACAAACACTTTCCTGAAGAATCATAGAATGGAAAGTATTTGCGTATGCAAAGAAGACTTCTCTTCTTAAACCAGAAGTGATGCACTGAAACGTACATCATTCGGTAAGGCAAGAATATAAAGTAATTCAAGCCTTTTTTAGGAATAGCCGTCTTTTTGGCGACAAGCTTTCCCCAACAATGAGGTCCGGGTTGCTATCTGACGAGATAGCAAGCCATAAAATTAGGTCCGGGGTACAGTCTGAAATAACTGCAAGCCATTTAGGCATGTTTTGATAAACTTTTTGAACTTCTGTTCGAACTTCATTTAAAGACCCGTGTCATTATTGAATGACATTTCTAGGACCGTAAATGTTATCGATACCAGAAGACATGCCTTGAAAAACTATTTTTGGTCTTTTCTATTTTTCTGATTTTTATGGTTTTTGTTGGTTTTATATTTTTCTTTTTTTTTTGATAAAATATATATATATATGTACAAAGGATATTATTCAGTTTAAGAAGATGTTGACCTCAATACCGAAAAGAGGATATCGGTTTGCACGTTGTAGAAGTCAATAGTCAACATCTCTTAAACTTTCTCCACCAAAGCTTTCGAGGCTTCTGAATAGTCGTCTGAACTTGAGCCTTCTCACTGTGAAGCTTTGATAGATCAGCAATGTATCATCTCACGCTTGAATAGTTCTTCTCATCTTTCTTCCCGCTGAAGGCTGAAGTAATGCGTACCAAAAAGTATCCAGAGACCACTTGTAACACCCCAACCCGACAAGGGCTAAAGTGTCACATTCATGGTGTCAATCAGAACAAACACAAGCATAAACTTTAATGATACAATGGATACAAGCGTTATAAAAGGTTCCATGATAAAGGAATACAATATCAGAACTAAGTACAAAATGACTAAATCTAACGCATCTTCAGAACCACTATTAACTCAT
>LBNU01012842.1:0-25304 GCA_014162995.1 Artemisia annua | reverse complement strand
CTCTTATTTTTTCTCTTTTGTCCAAAAAAAAATTATATTTTTTTTAACCAATTTTTTTTTTAAAAAAAATTTCCACCATTAGGATTTTGTTTTTTAAGCCTCAAAAAAAAAAAAACCAAAAAATAAAAAAAACAAAAAAAAAAAACAAAAATTTTTTTTTTTTTAACCAAGGTAGGGGGGGCATAAATTAAAATTTTTTTTTTCATTAGGAAAAAGTCCAGGAAAAAAAAAAATTTCCAAGAATTTTCTTCAATTAAAACAAAAAAAAAAATTTTTCCCAAAAAATTTTTTAAAGGCTTTGATTTTTTTGTTTCAAATCTTTTTGCATGGAAAATTAGGGGGTTTTTTGTTTTAAAAGAATTTTTAAAAATTTTCGGTTTATTGGTTCAATATTTAAAAAAAAAAACATTGCAATTTGGGATCGGAAATTTTAAAAAAAAAACAATTTAATACAGAATTCATTTATAGAGATAAAGGGAATGAAAATGGTTACCAAAAAAATTACCAAAAAAAAAAAAAGATTAGTCTGGAAATCGAAAAATGGGGACATTTGGGCTTTTTTTTTGTTGAAATTTTTTTTCTCCTTTTCTTTTCGGTTTATTGGGAATTTTAATTAAATCGACCCAAAAAATTTAAAAAAATTTTGGGCCTTTCCCTTTTTTTCAAAAAAAAAAAAACCAAAAAAAAAGCTTTTTTTCCAAATTAAAGCAAAAAAACCCCTTTTAATTTTTTGGTTTTCTTAAAAAAGGCTTTTCCTTATTTTGGAAAAAAAACCTCTTTTAAAAAGGGGAAAAAACCCAGGGGAAAAAAAAAATTTTATTGGGAAAAAAAAAAGGCTTTCCAGAAAAAAAAAAAAAAAATTTCCGTTTTTTTGGGGTTTTGAATTTGGTTTGATTTTTAAAAAATTTTGGGGGTGAATTTTGGGCTTTTTTTAGGGGTTTTTTAAATTTTTTCTTTGATTTTTTTCCTTTTTCTTTTTTTGATTTTTTTGTTTTTTTTTTTGGGGGGCCCAAAAAAGGGGGAATCATTTTGGGTTTTTAGGGAGTTTATTTATGCATTTTTTTGGTTTTTTTGGGGCCGAAAAAAAAAAAGTTATTTTTTTTTGTGGTTGGGTTGGAAATTTGGGCCTCAAATTTTATTTTTTTTTTTCGGGCCTTCCCCCATTGATATTCAAAAATTTAAATTTTTTTTTTTTTTTTATTTATAAAATTTACCAAATATTTAATTTTTTCCAAATTTTTTTTATTTTTTTTTTTTAACCTTTAAGTTTTTAAAAAATATAATAAAAAAAATTATTGTTTTTACAAAAATTTAATTTAAAAATTGATTTTTAGAAAAAACTAAATTTTTTTCTAGGGTCTTTAAAAAAGAAAAAAAAATTTTACATTTTAATGGGTCTTAAAGGAATTTTTTTTTTTTTTTTTGTTTCCCATTTTTACAAAAAAATTTTCATTTTTTTTTTTTCATAAAAAGTTTTTTTAATTAAAAAGGTTTTTGTTTTTTATAAAGTTAATTTTTATTTTAAAAATTATAATTTACATTAAGCTTTTATTTTAAAAAAGTTTTTAAAATTTTTTCTTAGGGGGCATTTTTTTTTTTTTTTGGGTCATTTTGTTAAAAAAGTTTTAAAAAAATCTTTTTAGGGTTATTTTACAAAAAAAAAAAAAAAATTTTCTTTCCCCCCTCTTTAAAAAGAAAAAAAAAAAAATTTTTTTTGTTTCCGCGGGGAAATTTTTTTGGAAGTTTTTTTTTTTTTTGCAAAGGGTTTTTCAAAAAGAAACGGAAAGTTCGTTTTTAAGCAAGAAATTTTAAAAACAAAAAAAAAAAAAAAAAAGGATCCTCGTAAAAAAAAAAGGGATTTTTATCTTCACCCGCTCAGGGGAAAAAGGCTTTCTTTCCCAAAAAAAACAAGGGAATCTTTTCCAAAGGTTACAAAAAACTGGTTTTTCTTTTTTTCCATGGGGACTCAAAATCCGGGATTAAAAAAACAAAAAAAAAAAAAAGTTTAAAAAGGGAAAATTTCCCTCAGAAACCAAAAAAAAAACGGGAAATTCCAAAGGAGTTAAAAATAAAAAAAGGTTTTAAAAAAAAACCCAATGCGGCGGCAAAACATAAAAAAAAAACAAAAAGATGACGCTTAAAGGGGGTTTGAATTCTTTAAATTCAGAATTTAAACATATTAAAAAATTATAAGAACAGAAAAATTTCAGGAATCAAAAAATGACCGAGATTCAAAAAAAAAAAAAATAAAGAGAAAAAGCTTTTTAAACAAATTTTTGAAGCTTAAAGAAAAGATTTATAAAAAAACAAAAAAAAGAATATTTTACCTGGAATTGTTTTAAAGCAGGAAAATTGAAAAAAAAATCAGGAAGGTTTTTTCAAAGAACCTAATTTTTTTTTAAAGAATTTTTCTTTTTAAACGGACAAAGGGACAAAAAAAAAAAAAAAATAAAAAAAAAAAAAAAAATTTTTAATGGTTAGAAAAAAAAAAGAAATTTCAAAGAGTTTTCTTTTTTTTAACTTTTTTTTTTTAAAAAAAATTCGGTTTTAGATTAATGTCAGATTTGGAAGGTAAAAAATCAGAAAACTTTCTTTTAAAAAGGTTTTCAAAAAAAGGCAACTTTCCTAGATGGGTTCCCTATTGATTTTTTTCAACCAATGGAGTTGCAAAACATTTATTTTAAATGGTTTGTTTTTTTTAAAGGAATTTTATCACCGTTTGATTCAAGGCGTTCATTTAAAATTACGGGGAGGGCAAAAACCAAAGACAATTAATTATTTTTTTTTGCCCCTTCATTTGATGAAAAATCATTTACTTTTTTAATTCTTCGAAAGTTTCGTGGAAAAAAAAAACCCCCAAGCTTTAAACCTTATTTTTTCTTTTTAAAGGTCCAACTTTAGTTACTTCTTTTTTACAAAATTTTCCCAAAAGAAAAAAGGTCAACAGGAAAAAATCAGACATCATTAAAAAAAAACCTTAGAAGGAAAAAAAAAAAAAAAAAAAAAAACAAAAAACTTGCTTCATTTAAAAAGAAGTAAAATTGGGAATTTCCAGGAAAATTTTCTAAACAGGAAAATTTAAACGGGTTACTTTTGCGTTCAAAAAAAGAAAAAAAAAAAAAACATAGGAAATCTTTTCAACAAAATTTTTTGGGCCCCAAAAAAAATTCCTCAAAAAAACGAAGGGCCAATAATCAGAAGACGTAGAAGAACACGGGAACTGGAGATGTTTCTAGAGAATTTAAACTTTAAAGGGTTTTATTACCAGGATCACGAGACTTAGTGGGTCAACGGGTTGTGAAAATTCATCGTCTACTTCTTGTTTACATAATCAGTTCATCCAAACCTAGGAGGTTTACTTCCATTTCTTTCCATACAATATATTATCTCCAATCTCTCTCAATCCGGTTAATCCACCTTCATTCTTCTATCAACCTGGGTGATCAAAAATCATTGAGCTTGAGTCTGCTTCATCATTTCTTCTACAGGTCTCTCTTGAAATGTGGTGGGGGTAATGTGAACTTCTGTGCACGAGCTAGAATTCCTTTCATTCATCCAGCTACTTCCACTCTCCAATTCATCTTAGTAAAACCAAGATGAATAGCGGAAGGTGAGACTGCATGTCTTCATCAGCTCCGGGTCCGCCATCTTGACTAGTTTTTGTCCTCTGCTCACAGCACTTTTCTGCATCTGTAGGGATCGTCTATTCACTCTTCGGGGTAACCACTTCTGTTGTCAATTCCAGCTCATGCAGTGAACAATATCCTCATACGTTGTAGTTGACTTGATGCATAAACAATCATCTTCCTGCGATGTATACTTTCATGACCGAGTCTCTCCTAGAAGCGTTCCAAGTTAGGTACCACTTGCACGTGCGGAAGCATATTTCTATTTCAGCCTTCCTAAAACTCCACTCTCCAATCAACTGAGCTGTTTCTCTCTGCTCACGAAATTTATTAACAGTGACGCAATCTGTAAGAACCTTCCGATTTTTTTTCTACCTGGTTCAGGAAATTTCAGCTTCTCAATTCTATTGTTGGAGTGTAGGGCAATATTCTTGATTGAGAACACCTTTGTCTCAACCTCCATCAGACTTCTGGGATACACAACTGATTTGTCAAATTTCTAACAACTTGCGCAATTGATTCTCCTGTTCTTCCTTGTTTCTAAACGTACTAATGAGTCATACGATGACCATTTGTCTAAACATTCGAGAAACCTAAATTCCATTTGATGAATAAGAATAGTTGACAATTTAGCCAATACAATTGGCATCATCAGGGTTCACAATAATGAGTACAAAGGTAGCTTCAGAATCACCTCTCATTACCTTCCTTCTTCATAACAACTACAATACTTTACGGAGGTTATCCTTGATTATTTAACCCATTTCTTAGAAGTTCCTGAGGTTGCTTCTTCAGTCCATCAAATGTAATCAGATCGCTGAGTTTCAAAGGTAGACTAAATCATTTAAGAAGATGTTGACCTCAATACCGAAAAGAGGATATCGGTTTGCACGTTGTAGAAGTCAATAGTCAACATCTCTTAAACTTTCTCCACCAAAGCTTTCGAGGCTTTTGAATAGTCGTCTGAACTTGAGCCTTCTCACTGTGAAGCTTTGATAGATCAGCAATGTATCATCTCACGCTTGAATAGTTCTTCTCATATTTCTTACCGCTGAAGGCTGAAGTAATGCGTACCAAAAAGTATCCAGAGACCACTTTCCCCCAAGTAGTAGAAATGATGCAACCAATCTCATTATATGAAGCTCATAAAGCCGTAGTACACACATAATCAATTGTGTACGCCTTTTGTCATCAGAAACTATTTCTTACATCTCTTCCCCCACGTAGTTGGAATAATACACCAAGAGAACGAGTTAAAACACTGATTTTCTCTGCGGTTATGACATATGTCTTCCCGGAATAACTTCAATAAAGACGAAGTATAAAGCTCATCATGTGTACTCGTTGTGCGTTCCGATGTATGTCTCCTTCCCCCTTGATGGTTTTGATACTTCAGAATCAGCAACACAATCACGCACATATACTTGAAATCTTGTGAGAAGAGCAAAATAAGCTCAAATGTATCCTGTGAGAATCAACTTGCTGAAGAGCAATGTGAGCACATCTAATTAGGGATTAACTCAGATTTATTACTCTCCCCTAATTAGTGCTCTCCCCCAAACTGACAACCTTTCTGATGAATGCCTTGAATATGAAGAAGTCTTTTGATAATCAAATGCATATCGTCTTTAGTCTTCTAACACGTAGCAGAGAATGTAGAATAGACTGTAGACTCGACCTTCTTCAAGGTTGTCCGTTTGGGGAATAGAATATCAACATCTTCATCTCACCAAATGCATTCCAGTTATATTAAATATACCAGATCAACCCATAATGTACACATGCACCCAACACAAGACGAAACGATAACACCAAAGTAACAGGTTGAAGCACTGACCATCTCTGCGGATATCAACTCTGAAATAAAAGATTAAGCTCGATCATGTGAACCTATTGTGCGTCCCTGATGTACACATTTCTCTCTCCCCTGATGGTTTTGATTAATTAGCCCGTGAAGTACACATGAAATGATAATACCAAAGTAACAAGTTGAACCACTGATCATCTTTAATTTATTTCATAAGATATTAAGCCCGATCAAGTGAACTCGTTGTGCGTCCTTGATGTACACATTCCTCTTCCCTGATGGTTGCGATTAATCGGAATCATGATAATGATGTGTACATGAAGCATTAACTGGAAGCCCTTCATCAATAATAATATCAGCCCGTGAGAAGATGTCAATAAACCTCACGAGTCCTGAACTGAAGTATACAGGAGTCATGAGTTGATGACTAATTGAGTTTGCTCCCCCTCAATTAGGCCATCGTATATAAAGAGCCTTTTCAAGAACTTGTGAAGTTTCTGAATCGGCTCCCCCTCAAACTGACCATACCCTTTTATAGATTCAATACTTTAAAGTCATGATCACGTTTGAGGGTCTTGATGTCAACCATCTTCTTCTTTATCTCCCCCTCAAAAATGGTATGCTAATGACATTTTTGCCATAGTTGAGATTCCGTGAGGGTTGAGATATATCAGGTGCAGCATAAATATGTGTGTAGGCCCAAAAACTACTGCGAAGAAGATGATGATTAAAACACTCTTGAAGCAGCCCCTCTTTTGTTTCCTCATCAATGGCTTAGCAAATGAAGAATTCAATGAAGCTTGTAATATGCCTAGACCACTTGTTGAAATGTGTTAAACCTTGGAGGGAGTAAATGTCTGCGTACAAGAGCCGAATGACCATTTTACAAATATCATCAACATGTAGTTTCTTCACCCTTTCCCTTCCCCCCCTAAAAAATTGCATATGCCTGTTTGCAATTTTTGATTGAATAAGTGAAGCACAAATATAGAAACCAATGTATGTCGATCCACTTGATGACTGTACGAACATGGGAAAAACATGAAGCTTGTTGATGAGAATGGTCATAAATAAGAAGATTTCTCTTCTTCCCAAGATAAGGCGCACTGAAATGTACACCTTTCTTTTATTTGAGGAACGGGGCCTGAAGTGTTGTCAGCAGACGCCATATTGTTGAAGAGCGAGGCCTGATCTGATGTGAACAGACGTCACAGTCTTTAAAGAACGAGGCTAGAACCGTTGAGTTCAAACGTCATACGTTGAAGAGCGAGGCCTGAACTGATATATTCAGACGTCATCTCTCTATTTTCTACTTCTCTCTGCTAACTCGTTACCAACCCCATTATCA
Source organism: Artemisia annua (assembly GCA_014162995.1). Classification (NCBI taxonomy): domain Eukaryota; kingdom Viridiplantae; phylum Streptophyta; class Magnoliopsida; order Asterales; family Asteraceae; genus Artemisia; species Artemisia annua. Next base: position 18,523 of record LBNU01012842.1, on the reverse strand, counting down.
TTCTATCGGCTTTTTGTCGTGACTACTGATGGAGAAAAACCCAATATGATGAACTTGAGATTGAATTAAAATAACCCGAACTTGTGCCTTAAGCTTGCACTAATGTGTGACAAAGAGCGGTGTAGAGAGTTCGTGCAACTTCGAATCCCTAAGTACTCTATACTCTTCAACCAACCAACCATCAAGTATAAGACGTACATCACCTCTTGAATATCCACAACTTCGTGTGACACTGAGCACTACAACGTAACTCCTTAAAGTGATAGTTATTTTGTGGTAACAGAAAGGAAGAATCCCAAAAAATAACTAGATATCCAAGTGTTCGTCATTGTAAAGGTTAAAAGCTCGAACAAGGATCTCAAAGAATCTTCATCCAACCCACCCCGATATCTTCAGATACTAAGAACATTCACACGTGAAATTTCACTTCAACCTCAAATAAATAATAATGAATTAACTCCGTGGTTTAAACGCCCATATCTAGCCCTTTTTGATGTTTTAAATGAACTTTGATAATGGTTTTATCCTGATCTTTGTCAAAAGATCAAATCCCCATAAACATTGTTATCACCAAAATGCCATGAAGTATATCAGAACAACATCAATACATGAAGTACACACTTTATCCCATCTTCAAAGTTGAGGTCGTAGCACAAGAATCAATTAAGATCCGAAATCGCACTTTTCTTTCTCCAGGATAGTTTCATCATCACGGGATTTTAAAAATCTATGATTTAAACCGAGAAATAGATTCTTTCGTGGGATTCTACAAAATCAAGAAGAAACCGTGAGACAATAATAAATTGAATGTGTTATGACAAGTTTGGTTTTGGTGAATATCTGTTTGGGGAAACGTGCAAGAGCTCAACAACAATTCTTCTCACATATGTAGAATACTTCACAAACCATACTAAGTAAAGTAGTATAAACTACTTCACCCTGGAGTTTGACCTTATATCATCAAAGTACACGTTTTCTCCCCCAATGATGGTTTCGAACTTTCGGAAGCATCATTTGACGTGTACGATCATATACACGAGAAGTTCTTGTTTGAAACAAACATCTTGAAAAATCATGAATGGCAATGAAGGATCTTGAAAGACTTTGCTTAGACTTTGAAGTATCTTTGACGTGCAGTAGCATCGAATATCCCATGAGAATTGCTGATCACATCTCAACCTTTAAACCCATTAGCTAACAAACCAACCTCGTATTCTGTCGGCTATTGCTATGACCACTTGGTGAAGTAAATCCGATATACCAGACTTGAAAATGAAGTAGAATTCCCTAAATTTGTTACTTAAGCTTGCACTGTTGTTGGAAGAACGGTGTAGAGAATTTGTGCACCATACAGATCTCTAAGTACTCAATACTATCCCGACAAAGTATGAGACTATCATCACCTCTTGTGATTATCCACAACGTCAAATACGTGTGACACTGAGTACTATAATGTAACTCCTTTAAGTTATAGTTATCCAGGTCTTCAACCATCCACCCCGACTTATGGAAACTAGATAAACCAAGTCTTCAACTTAAATCATAAGCACGAGCAAGTTATCATTGAAAGTCATGCATCCAACCAACCCGGACTTCAAGATAAGATAAGTACGTGCCTTAGTGAAACCCACTTCAATCTCAAATAAGGGATACCAATAACTTCGTGATCATCTCGTGCTGTGAAATACCAAAAAAAAACTAGCCTTGTGACAGTTTAATTGTTTAACGGTTTAATGGTAAATTAGGTTTGAAAACTAGGGTTTTGTATGTAGAGTTTTCCGTTCGTGTCAAAAATGCATCTTACCCTCGTGAAGAATTTCCCTTCGTCATAACGAACCTCACGTAACCATTTGACTAGACTTATACCATGACTAAACATTGTTAAACACAAGTTAGTAAAAAGCCCATTGAAGACTAATTTTAATTTTTTGTTTAACAAATTGGTAATAGTCTGGTCTAAGTCCACAAATCCACCACAAATTCGTCCAAGTCAAAAATTAATACCATTTCAGCCCAAGGGGCAACTCCACCAGCCCAAAAAAAACATGTAAGCCCAGCACAAGAACACGTCCAAATCCAAACTCAGTACCCGGTCCATTGTAATAGATAATACCCGATCCAAAAAAATATAACCCTAATTTTTTGGGTATTTAAGACACACTTAACCCAAATCCCTAACCCTAATCTCACATAATCCGCCTCCCACACTCTTATCTATCATCACAGTCAAACACAAGAACACATCTAACCAACCAAATCCAGTTAACACCGATTTGATCTCAACTACTCATAGCCCCTTTAAGATAATCTCATCTCATCAATATCTTAAAAACCAAACTCCGATTCATCAACACAATTAAACAAACACGTACCCTAGCTTATTTCATCATGTGTGTCTCAATCAGAATCAAGAAAGCAAGTTTAAAGGCTTCAAGATCCTTTTTGGGTCTCGGGTAGGTGTAATGTTGTGATTTTGTTAAATCCTTTTGTGCACCTTTGAACGAAGCAAAGTAAGATAATAACATATTTTGTTATTTTTCTTACTTTAATTTTCGGATATAAAACATGAAGTGAAAGCTTCAAAGGTAGATCGATGATGTGCATTTGTTAAGAATCCATACGGATCAACAACGAACATGAGACTGAGATCTATGTTTGTTTAATTTCCTTTTCGTTTCAATTTCCATTTAGATCCATGATGTTTTTATCTCTTGTGGCTCATGTCTTTGTACGAGTCATTGATAACTGAAGAGATATACACTGAGATCTATGTAGTTTCCCATTTTGTTGTTTATGCTTAGATGAGAGTTGATGAAGGATTTGGTTTAGTTTTAAACATTGTCAGATCTGTGATGATGTTATCTTTCGTGTATCTTGATCTTTTGATGGTCATTGATGTATGTGTTACACACGATAAGAGACGATCTGAGATCCAACTCAACCTTGTTTTTCACTTTGTATTCACACCGAATCCATGACTGGTTTAAGGATACGGATTTGTTGTTGATGTTTGTTTGTTGTATTGTTGTTGGGATTAGGATAGTTTGAGGCTGTGGCGTTTTATTTTCTTCTTTTTGTTTATCATTGACCATGGACTGATGATGGTATGAGCTGAGGTCTATTTGAGTCTTTGTAGTATTTGGATATGGTCGAGGTCAAACTGGTCTTCTTCTCTTCATCTACTTCTTTCTTAGCAAATCGCTGGTCGAGGTAATCGCTACTAGCAACTCGGTACGAGCTAAACGCTACGAGCTAAACGCTATGAGCTAAATGCTACGAGCTAAACGCTACGTGTACTTTTTGTCCTTTTACCAAACTAGCAGATTCCGACCAGATTCCGACCATGTTTTCAGACCATCTTTTCAGGCACCTGTTAGACCACAATATTTTCTTCACGGGATGAACCAAAGATTCACAAAGTGATGTTATACATAAAAGTGTTATCGAGGCTAAAAACCACAATAAGAACTGTTATGTAAATCTGATAAAGAAAAACTTGTGACTTTTGACTCTATTGATACAAAAAACATTGTATAAAACTGTTACACCATAAAGTTGGAGAAAAAAAAATTCCGTGTGTAAAAAAGATGTGTAAAACAGTTTTAACAGACCCACGAATCCACACAAATCAATAAAGTAACACAACGAGGCTCTGATGCCAATTGTAGGATCGTGATATGGTTGATTCATGTGGTAATCGGGTGGTCTTGGATTGTGGAAGAACAAATCCATGGTTAGAGTTTTAGAGAGAGAGAGAATAGAGAGAGGGGAAGTTCTAGTGAGAGAAACACACTTGTTGTGTGTGTGTATTATTGAACAACCAACCCTTCCCTTGTGTGGGAAAGGGTATATAAACACTTACAAGTATAGTGCCTCATGAAACAGGCTGTAGAGCGAGTACAATGGGTAAAGACCCGACTCACTCCACGAATACTATTTACATACTAATAAACTATTAATATACTAACTACTACGATAACTATACTAATACTAATAATAATAACTAAGTCTACGAGCTATTTAAATGCTATTACATTCTTGTGGTGACCGAGTCTTTAATAGGAATATTTGTATTCCTAACAATAAATGAAATAAAAACCATTCTTTGTTCCTTGTGTCGTGATACCGATATAGTAGCACCCCAATGCATGTATGCTTCCGCTAGACCCGAATTTTGGGGGTGTTACAGATTGGTAGCAGAGCCTAGGTTATAGAGAATTGGGCATTTTAAAACCCAAACTATAACCACTTTTGTAAAAACTTAACCCTATGACCGCCACGTTCCTGCCTGCCAAGCTGATGCCTCGCGTATGATTTTGTTTGAGGATGTAATTGATTAGACAACTGAGAATACATTGGATAAGATATTGAATGGTATACTTGATGATAAGTTTGATGAGATATTTTGATGGTATATGTGAAGAGGTGTTTATGGTTTATTTGATGAATTGTTTGATGATATATATTGGTTGAGATGTGTGCATTGCTAGTAGATGATATATTTGTTAATACGTGTCTATCTTGTAGATGATTTGAATCCACCTATGGTAACTACCTACTATAAACATCTCCATATGCTTATGCACACACTATACCTGTCACAGAGTTACGCTATTTCATTGTGTAATCTCATGAATTGATTTTGAGTTTTGGACGCTTGTCATGGTTTTGGGAATGACTTTGGATAAAGGACATATTACTAGTATAACTAGGCTGAGTGTTTCAAAATTCATTGAACCTCGGGTGAATGTAGACTGATCACCTACATTCAACCAGGGACAGTGGGACATGGCCTGATCACCTATGTCCTGCTCAGAGGTGAATTTTGCGATACTTGGAGTAGTTATAACAGAATTATGTTCCGGGTTAGAGTTTGATTTTTGGAAATGATAAGTTTTGCGTGCACACACAAGCACTGAATAACACCTAAGCCTGCACTCACACACGACACACTGGCATCACAACACCGCATGAATCGTAATGCTTCTGACACCACTAAACGTCCTCGTTTATGTGGAATTCCTGTTTGTCGCCATCGGGCGTAGTTCGCATTGGGTCGGGTTAGACCCGATTGACATCATTTGAATTTGAGTTGCTTATCGTCATAAGCCTCGTCGATTTTATTGGAATTATTGGATTTGGTTTAGACTATCGTTTGGATTTGATTTTGGTAATGTTTGGATTTGATTTTGGTTACGTTTGGATTTGATTTCTGGCTTCGTATTGAATTGATTTCCGGTTACGTCTTGAGTTGACTTTTGGCTATTTTGGATTTGGTTTTACCATTTTAAATTTGACTTCGGCTACGTTTGAATTTGATTCCGACTACGTTGGATTTGATTTTGGATACGTTTGGATTTAATTTTTGGCTTCGCTTTGATGTGATTTCCAAATATGTCTTGATTTGACTCTCGGATATTTATAGATTTGGTCTCCACTATTTTGGATTGGATTTTGATTATTTCTTTATGATTTTGGACCTCGTTTCGAATTTGGATTTGGCATTCAGCCTCGTTTCATTGATGATCTTGTCACAGTCGCCTCTACCCTAAGCCCTGTGCTCAATCGACGATATTCACTATTTTAATCGATGTTATTCATTTTATTGATCGAGGATGTTCATTTTCCTAATCGATGGTATTCAATCAATGTTGTTTTATCGACGATGTTCATTTAAGGTTGTACTTTCCACCTCTACTCTAAGTACTGTACTGAGTCAACCGGCTCCAACCGATTGCTAGAAGCAACCAACATTCTCTTGCAGAGTTGTACTCTGAACTTGCTAAATCTTTCCTTCAGCAAAAATTCTGTGCTTAGCAGAATTCTTAAGATTTTGAGAAGTAACCTGAACCATGTTCCTTGGGACAACCACCTAATCCACCCCTCGTCCCCCGGGAATATCAATTATCTTTATTACTCCCTTATAGGATAATAAAACTTGTTTGCAATTAATTTACAAACTGTGGTCATCCTACCAGATGATTCACTGCTACTTCACAAAAATCAAAATTTTGATTCTACCACTAATTTATAGAGGGAAAATTGTTTTCCTGTTATCTCACCAACTATCCTACAAAATTGTTTCGCAAAAACAATTTTATAAAACGTTTTGTGGCCTTGTTACAATCTTGTGAATCAAAATGCAACTTTACTACTATCCTAAAAGTCAAGATTTTTACCATGCTACTATGTTATGAACGACAAATTGTTTTCCTATTATCCTATAAGATGTTCCATGCATCATTTCACAAACTATTCGTAAATCAAATTGCTAGCCTCTAATTGATGGAGATCGATGTGTGGCATGGAGTGCCGATTCCTATCGTTTCAGATCGTGGCAGTCGTCTCACACCTACATTTTGTCAACCACTTCTAAGAGCCATGAGGACAGATCTGGAAATGAATACTGTGTATCATCTCTGCACCGATGGCTGGAGTGAAAAAATCGTTCAAGCATTGGAGGACATATCGTGTATCTGCTTAATCGAACTTGGCAATGTTGGGATAGACACCTCCTATTGGTCAAATTCTCTCTTACCTACCACTTCAGTATTTCAACGGCGCTAAAATAGACCCTTTATGGTCGTAAGTGCCGATCGCTGATCCATTGGGTAGAAATGGAGATACCCAACTTCCTGAATCTGAATCTATTCATGAAATTTCCGAGGATATCGTCTGAAGGCGAAATGGAGAGATGCAAGTTGCTCGTGAATCGTTACACATTCCGTAAACCTCTTAAATTCCCCGATTGAGTCTATATTAAGCTTAGAAGTCACCATGAGAATGTGTGAAGTGTTTAGTAAACATGGAAAGCTAAATCCTAGCTATGTTGATCTTTTCGTATCCTTGCTGGAGTGGATGGGTAGCTCACAGACTTGAGCTACCGTCAGAACTCAGCATTGTTTCCGACATTTCATGTGCGTAATCTGAAGAAATGACTTTCCGATGAGGCCGTTATTATCCCGCTGGGAGAGATCTTGATGAATGTTTAAGTCTTGTTGAGGAGCTTGTCGAATTCATAGACCGTGAGGTCAGGCGACTTTAGCACGGTAGTATCCCTACCGTCAAGTTCGTTGAAACTCACGAGTAAGTCCTGAATTCACGTGGGAACGTGAAGAGCGAAACTTCGTGCGTATATACTCATTTCTTTTAGACCTTGAAGGGTAACTTGAATTGAATCGCGAGGACGCGATTCCAATAAGGAGGTGAGACTGTGACAACTCACAAAATTTCTGATATGATCTATTCGGAGAATCGATCAATTATTTTGAGTTTGGAATCATTTTCGAGAAACTAGACGTATTTATAGTCATCCTTATCGAAAATATTGTTTTGAATGCGTTGGTGTAATTCTCGTATCTTGAATCTTCCGTTTACTAGTCTGAATGAGCCCCGAATCTTATTTCGTAAAAGAATTGATAAATTTCAGCTATGGTCCCTGTGTTATATTTTCGTTTCGCGCCCTTCATCTATTGGAAACCTTCCACCTTGTTTTTACAAGTTTGGAAATAGTTTTATATATAACATATCATCACTTAGGGTTTCATTATTTTTCTAGTCTCATCTCACTTCCTCTCTCTAGGGTTGCAGCCGCCACCCTCTACACCTGCTGCCACCATCTCCACGCCATCACCACCACTCCCACCATCAAGACCATCATAAAACCCTCCTTATAACACCTTCATTATCATGGATCTGTGGTGTATGTGTAACACCTTAGGCAAATCCCACATTGGCCATGACTTGGAGTGATGTTGGGACATATGATAACATTCGCCTTATATGACAACAACGCGTTTTGTGGTCTAACGGTTAATCGCCCATACGGTTAAGCGTGCTCATGTGAGAGTAGTACTGGCTTGGGTGACCTGCCGGGAAGTCTTCACATGAGGGCCACAAAAGCAAAGCCATGAGCCTTCGGGTAAAGCGGACAATATTGTGGTCTATAAGGCGGGGTGTTACAGTACGCGCCTTGTAACTCCCGTACTCGCCACCACAGCCGCCACCGTGGCATCTATCACCACCACCCCTATCTCCCATCCTCTGTGGTGATAACGGTTTGGTGATCCACGCGCCACCACCTCGACATTTCTCTCATTTCGTTGTGTTTATCGAAGTCTGTGAATAGATCAAGCCTTGAAGCCGTCACTACCACCGCGGTCTTCATAGTAGCAGCATCACCACCTCCGTCTTTTTTCTTTCTTTTGTCTTAGTGGTATGACGAAGACGCCCTTTTTCTTTTATTTTATTTCAATCGATTATATATGAATTAGTGTTATCGTTTTCGTGGATGAAACTTATTATAACAACGAGCTTTACAGATTTGTGGATTAAAACATGGTTTAAAGACATTTTTGTTATACAAGAATCGTGTGGTAAGAATGTTGATTAAAGGGCTGTTCGAAGGGTTGTTATGGATCTCGAGTTGTGTTTGGATTGTTATTTTGGGTTTGTTCCTGGTTTCGAGTCACAAGAAAGACACCCACATGGGTGTTATTTATGTTGGGACATTAGTGGTCTAATTGTGGTGTTTGAGATTATTAGTGTTAGTTATGGTCTCGTTTGGAATTTCTAATCCGTATAGGGGTTGTTATTTTTGGCTCTCGGCAGTTAAGGAAGACCCACATAGGGTGCTTGTTTGCTTCGGTCTAGCAATCAAACCCGTAAGGGTAGCATTGTGCGTCTCGGCTCAACACCACCCACGTAGGGTGTGTTGCTGCGGCATTTTGCTTGGTCTCAATATGAGTAGTTACTAATGATTGTCAAAATATTATTGGTGGGTTTGGTCAAAAATAAACAAGGATGTGTTTGTTTGTGTTAGGTTTAAAAATGGTGGTGGGCTTGTAAGCCCGAAACAAATAAGAATGGTGAGTTAGTTATTATTAAAAGTGTTTTTGATATAATTTATAGTGTCTAAGTATATGTTTGACTAACGTATTTGACTTGTCTTGGTTCATTGGTACGTATCGGGAATTGAACTTGGGATTATGAATTAGATTGGAATACAGATTATGAATTAGATTGGAATACGGATTATGACTCGATATTGGACACATAATGGATTGAATTGTTGGGATGTTTATTGAATAGTTATCGGACATACGATATTAGACATTGGACATATTGGACATTTTGGGACTTGAGACGGTTTAATATATTAAATTCCAAAAGACTTTAATATATTATACACGGACCGAATACAAAATATTCAATAAGCCAAAACTAATATATATACGGGAATGATAACGAAACATGAGATTATTAAATATTGGAAGGTGAAAAACTATATTTGGTAAAGTTACGATAAATGGGGAATGTTGAATAAACGGAAGCGTTATGCTGAAGTTTATAAAACATTCCAAACTAATGTTTTTATTTTAAATAACTTTTATTATGAAAACACACATGACATTTATAAACTATTTGGGATTAAGAGGTAAACACCGAAACTTACCTATTCTATATTACATGGTTAATTGTCGTCATGGTCTAGATTTTCTTTGATTAGTTTGAAGCGTTGTTAGCATTTTTCATGACTATGTCGATGTTTATTCCTCGTTGGCGTGAGTTGTATGTTGACGTCTTTTTTATTTTGGCGTGAGTTGTATTTTGAGTCTACGTTTTCTTATCACACCACACGAAACGTTGATACTAAACTTTTTATAAAGTAAAGATTTGAGTGATCCACGAAAACTATGACACATTGTCTTCTATAGACTTTATTATTGTACGAGCTATATTTTGAGATAATCGTATGCGTATTAGGATGTACCATCGTGCTAGTACTACTTGGTGCCGTCGTGCCCATCTTTTGGATATTGTTGTGATTACTGATTAGCTCTAGATGCCAAGTTGTGTCGGTCGTGATCTTTACATTGCTGTGGCTAAGGTGAGTTCATAGCCCCTACTTTTACTTGTTTTAAACTGTTTTGGGGGAGAATACATGCTCGTTTTCAACTAAACTCAAGTTTGCTTATTTGGATACGTGAATTGTTTACTCAAGATTTGACTATTTGGTTGAAATATTTGATTCGGTTATTTGAATGCGTTATGTGGTGACTTGTTTATTTATGTGGTATGAGATTTGTGATTGTGGTTTTTAAAACTGTTACATGAGCTGGCTAAGGACATATCCTACATTGTTTTTGTAGGCATGTCGTATCCTTACGAATGTTGGGCATGTCGCATCCTTGCGAATGTTATTATATGAGATTTGGTATTGATTATGATGTTACGTAGAGCATGTCGTATCCTTACGAATGATGGGCATGTCGCATCCTTGCGAATGCTATTATATGAGATTTGGTATTGATTATGATGTTACGTAGAGCATGTCGTATCCTTACGAATGCTGGGCACGTCGCATCCTTGCGAATGCTATTATATGAGATTATGTGTTTAGACTATAGTGTGCACCTATAGGGAATTTGTTGAATGGTTTGACTTAGCCAGCGTAACAGGATAAATTTGCGTGACTTTATATGAGTATAGCATCTATGTGATCGATTATGGTTTAAGTGGTTTGACTACGAGCTGATTGTGGTTATTTGATTTGGAATTGTGATTTAGGCAGTGTAAGCCTACGTTAAATTTGACTTGTTAAAAAGGATGATTTGAGCTCGAAAACCTTTTGGTTCAACTATATTGTTTTAAACTAAAACTCTATGGACTCACCAGCGTAAGCTGACCTTTTAGCGTGTATTCTCAGTTTTAAGGCGATAGCTTACTATTGGAAGGCGCTTGGCAAGGGGCATGGTCATAGGCGACTCTGATAAACAAATGGGGACCGCTTTATTTATTTATGGGCCTATTTCCGCACTATTTTTATAGCATGTAAACTATGTGCTTTACATAACAACTTTCATTCTATATAAATGAAATAAAAACCATTCTTTGTTCCTTGTGTTGTGATACCGATATAGTAGCACCCCAATGCATGTATGCTTCCGCCAGACCCGAATTTTGGGGGTGTTACAACTACTGTCTTTACTACCAGAAGAAAGAAAGAATGATTTTTTTTTTTTTTGATAGTGTTACAGTGAGATGATAAGAAATGTATGTGTGGCTGCGTATGTTTCAAGAGAGAGTGAGATTAGGGAAATATTAGGGTAAATAGTGTTTTATAGTTTATACCATATATTTTAGGTTTGGTGTTATAGTTGGGTTAGTTTATCCAAAATTAAGTATATATTGGGCCTTTTGTGTTGAACTACATACATTGTTAAGCACATCAAAAAGTTTCACGTTATAAATGATATGCATAAGTATGTGATCACGCAACCTTATAGTTATTTGCAACTACCCGTTAATGTCGACCACCACGACCTCCTACATCGTCATGCAACCAATATTCGCCTCCTTGTCACCGCAACAACGCGTTAACAATCACATAACCTTTTAACTACTTGTAATTATACTACTGTCTTAACTAAATTTATTGTTATTTGTAAATAAATTGCTAAAAAAAAAGTATGGTCGCATAACATCACATTGCCAGAAAATTTAGTCACAGGGTATCCGTCGCATCGCCGGGGTACCTTGCTATTATATATTTATCATTTTAAAAATATTTATATAACACATCATTTGTAAGAAAAGATAAAAATCTTTTTTAGTAGAAGATAATAAATGTTTCAACTAATTGTTATCATATTTCATTTTGAGTTGAATTATATGTTAAAAAAATTAAATTACATTTTGATTACTTTACCTTTATGCATAAACATTATCCAAAACACTTAATCAAAATATCTCAACTATATTATTTGCCGATATAAAGTCATGTCGATATACACGGATACTCGTGTCGATATAAAGTGTAGCTATCATCGAGCTTGTGATAGCAAATATTATATACAAGTTTGATTTGGTGTTGCCAAATGTAGTCAAGAACGAGGATCTGGACATGACTGAGAAATATGGTATTACAGTCCATAGGAAGTTTCCTTTACTAGTTAACGCAAGTCCATGGTTCTGGTCCTTGATCGAAGTACTTAAAGTTCTATAATGCTAAATAAATGATTCTAGTGCATGAAATAACCAGAAGAGGGTTTGTTTGCCACTGTCTTCGCAGATGAAAGCAATGAAATTTTAAGGAAAGTTTGTAATTTGTTAACACAAAGAATCAAGACTTTGTATGATGATGATTGTTGAATGGGACAACTAATTATCTTATTTGGTTTATATTATCAAGTTTTTCTGCCATGACTTACAAATGAATCAAACATTGTATTAGTTATAGAGGTGAGATCCATGACAAACCACTTGTTTCTAAAGAACAAACCATAACATCCCAACCATCCATCCTTCTTTTATCCAACGGTAGAGATCAAATCTGCAAATTACAAATAAGGGCAAAACTGTAATTCCACCTCTAACCTATAAAAGTAAAAAATAACTCATTTATTCACCCTAAAACACACACAGGAACCAAAACCGTCATTCACCCCGTCGGAAAATTAACCTCTGCCGGAAAATCAACCACCGGTGAATAAACCATCGTAAAACCGTCATTAACACCATAAAAACCGTCATTCGCACCATAAAAACCGCCACCGTTCACAGATCTACTTTCTCTCTCATCACAATCACCATCAAAATGCCGGAAAATCACCACCACTTAATAAACCATCGTAAAACCGCCAAAAAACGTAAAGATGACGATGTAAGGTCCAGATGTCGAACTCGTTGGATTCGAATGTGACATCAGCGACGGTGTTGACGATGGTTTTGTCGTCGGGAAGTGATCGCAAAGTTTTTCCGGTGAAGTAGCTTGGAGATGACAACCATTGAGAAATGAAATGAAATGGAAATTGTTTTGTTTTTGTTACTTTTGGTTTGTTATTTTATACAGGGGTTCATAGGAAGTTTTTTATTTTTTACTTTTGATTCTTTATAAAAAAAGATGCTAGAGACACGTTGTACTTTTGATTCTTTATAAAATAGATGCTAGGGAGTAGGGACTGCTTGTAAGACATGTTGGTTATTATTATATGTTGACAAAATACGTACATGAATTTTTGGAACTTCTTTTATTTTATATTATTTTAGTTTTCAATGATTTGATTGTAGTTTGATCAAGTTTGATTATAAATTGAGTCAAATTTGATTGTATTTTGATCTAGAAATGAGTAAATCACGCACGATCTGTTTTAAGTGTTTTTTCAAAAAAAAAATGTAAACCACGTATGATTTGATCGTTGTTATTGTAAACTGGATAAAATTTGATTGAATTTTGATCTAGAAATGAGTAAATCACGAGTGATTCTATTGTTGTAGTATTACAGCAATCACATGTGATTTGTACAAAATCACATGTGATTTGTACAAAATCCCATGTGATTCTTTGTTAAATCACATGTGATTTTCTCATAAAACTTTAGAGTATATACTCTTGATTAGTTCTGAGATTCTTTTATAACAATCACATGTGTATCTTTGATGAATCCTTATGATTCATACAGAATCCTATGTGATTATAGATGAATCCCTTGTGATTCATACAGATTGTGATTCTAGATGAATCCCATGTGTATTTACTCTGTTTATATTATATCATTATAAATAAAAAATATCCTAAAAGAAATACAGTAGAGCATAAACACATGTGATTTGTATAAAATCACATGTGATTCTTTGTACGATCACGTGTGATTCTCTCATAAAAATTTAAATGATACACTCTTTACTAGTTCTGAGATTATTTTATAACAATCCAGAATGTGTTTCGAAAATCCAAATAATTAAACTTTCCCACATGACTTTAATTTTATCACATTAAAATCACATGGGATTCATTATCAATCTCATAGGATTAATAATGAATCCCATGTGATTCACAGTGAATCACATGGGATTCATTATCACAGTGAATTATATGGGATTCACATGTGTTTCAGAAAATTTCTTTTCTGAATCCCATGTGAATTTTCAGAATCCCATGTGATTCTTTGGTGGATCACGTGTGATTCTAGTAACCACTTACTATCAAAACAATTAATGAATTCCCAATTATACACACCGACTCCAAAATCTAAATAATTAACCCTTCCCACATGACTTTAATTTTATCACATTGAATCAAGTAAAACTTGAACACCAGATCTATTAACATAGTTCCATCCTTTAAATATGTCCTCAATTTGTTTTTCACAATTATGTTTTAATCTAGAAAACATTTGATTTTTTTTGTCTTTTGTTATGAACAATGTAAATCACTCTTTGTTGTTATAAACTGAAACACATGTGATTTTGTTTTAATATAAAAAGGAGTAAATCATACATTATTCTTTGGTGGATCACGTGTGATTCTCTCATAAAATATTAAAGTATATACTCTTTATTAGTTCTGAGATTCTTTTACAACAATCACATATGATTTGTACAAAATCCCACGTAATTCATGTGTGGATCATGTGTGATTATCTTATAAAATATTAAGGTATACATTTTTTATTAGTTCTGTAAATTTTTTTACAACAATCACATGTGATTTGTACAAAAATCCAATGTGATTCTTTGGTGGATCACGTGTGATTCTCTCATAAAATAATGACGAGGCAGCCACCGCAACTTCATAATCTCATCAGCATAATATTTAGAATTCTAAAAAAATACGAAGTAGCGAAAAAGTTGAAGTGGCCACTTGATTAGGCTAACGTTGTCTTGTTCATTAGGTTATAGTTGGACCACTTGATGTAAAAAAGGTAAAGAAACAAACTACATAAATGAACTAATAACATATTACTTTCATAAGAGCGGACTATTTTTCACCTCTTTACCAAAGTGAACTTGTTGCATGCAACTTTTGTCATATAGCTACTGTGTATAGTATGCATTGATATCCACTTTTCAACAAAAGATGCATAGATACCCCATGGAACCCATTCACACTAGAAACTAATATAAATATAAGACCATGTCTTCCACTAAGTCAACAAAAAGACAAATAAAAGAAACCATGAACTAGTAGACTACTACTTTTATACAAGTCCAACAATTTGGCATTTTGTTTAATCTTCCCATTCCCATTTTTACTTTTTTCTTTGTTACCGTATATCAGTTACGCAAGAATATCACAAACCATTGTATATGAAAAAAAAAGTAAGGATATCACAAACCAATTGGTATATCAATTAGGAAAGAATATCTTTTATGACACGTGGTGGATCAAGACATGATTTGACCAAATGAACATGGTTATGCATTTAGAGACCAAGAAAAATTTCAGATCTTGATTTTTGATGCCAAACAACAGACCTCCACCGTGACGTGACAGTTGGATCTAATCATAAAAATGTGACAAACGGTGATTCGTGTTTTCAGTTGCAGGATGACGTGTTTGGTTGTTGGTGGTGCTGTGGCGAGTGGTGGTGGTGACGTGGAGGTGGTTAGATAGTGTGAGGAGAAAAAGAAGAGTGATATGATGGTGATGATGACGTGGAAGGTCGTTGTTGGTGGGTGGTTGGGGCATGTGGTGTGGTGGCGGTTGATGACGTCTCTGTGGTGATGGCTTGTTGTAGTGGCGGTTGATGACATCAGTGTGGTGGTGGTCAGTTGTGTTTTTGAAGATATGGAAGATTGTGTGTGTTTTTGTCGAGAGAGAGTGTAAAATAAAGAAAAGAAATGAAATGTGTAAATGAGGTGGGTGTAACCCGACCCTGTGCTAATTTTGAGTGATATTACAAAAGTTCCCTTCAGTGATTAATTAAATTAAAATGGCAATTAATTTAGACCCTTAGATTTAAAATGGATGGATGGTTGAGATCTCTTTATTTGATCTTTAGAAAAATCTTGTTCTGCATTGAACTTTTCTTATTAGTTATAAACATATTTGTATAATATTATGTAATTCTAATGTATTTTTAGCTATTTGAAATGTTATAGTAGAAAGTGGCGCCTTTATTAAGTAGTAATTTGGTAAAGTTTAAACTAAATACAATACAACAAGGATTGTTGAGTCTAACTTTATGCCAATTAGGTACAGTTTAAAAACCAGCATCCCAATTTGAATGAATGCTGTGATGTGGAAGTACGTAGAGCAAAATTTGGGTTAAGTACCTAAAAACTAATACTCAGATAAAAACATGACATCATGAATAGAATTCAAAAGTTAGTCCAGGTTGGTTGGATTGGATTGTCAATCCTAAAAGCGTTTGTAAGACCTCTTTGTAACTCTTTTATTCCTTTTCTAGCTTCTTACTAGTTGTTTTAATAAAAATCCGCCGTTCAAAAAAAAATGCCGACTTGTGTGCAATCAACAACTGTTGTTGCTTTCAGATAAGCGTTTCAAACATATTTTGCTCACGCATGTCGTTTGTGCTAGCATCATTGCAATCAATGGCACAAGTATTCTTGTCCTACATATTAACCAGACACATACATTAAAAAGCCAAGGTTAAAAAAAAAAAAAAAANAAAAAAAAAAAAAAAAAAAAAAAAAAAAAAAAAAAAAAAAAAAAAAAAAAAAAAAAAAAAGTTATAAATAGCGTGAGGCGTGGCGTAGCGGTATGACCAAGCCTCACGCCTTATCGGCCAAAGCAAAGCTTTTGGGTTTAAAAGACGTGACATAAGGCGGCACAAAATATAAAAATATTTATATATTTATATTATATTTCATATATATCGAGTTTACAAAAAGACGTGGCATAAGGCGGCATAACTTTACAAAATGATATGATTGGAGCTTAGTAACTAGTATAATAACGAACGCTAACAAAATTAGATGACATTCATTTATATGAGCATTTTGAATAAAATATGTTTGGAGTGCATGTGTATATTACACGGGTCTTAAACTAGCAAGTCTTTAAAATATACATAGAATACAAAAAGATAAATATAGCTCTAAAAAGCTCGATAATAACTCGATTCGAGCCTAGGTAAGCTCGAGATCGACTCGTTAAACAACTTGTAAGACACAGATTTGAATTCTTCTAACTATTTTATATCTTTAAGGCAAAATATCACTTGAACTCGAAAGTAAATATGAGAACCTACAAGTAGCATTTTAGGCTTTTATGCAAAGGAAAATACCAAAAATAGCAAAATCCGTAAACACAACTCATAAGTCATAATTAACCAAGTAAATATGAGAACCTACAAGTAGCATTTATTAGGCTTTTTTGCAAATGAAAATACCAAAAATAGCAAAATCCGTAAACACAACTAATAAGTCATAACCAGCATGCAGTTCTTTCTGTGAAACATCAGACACAACCTTACGTACTAGCTATGATAGTTAGACATTCCTAAACTTTTTAATAGCAAAAAAGACAAGAAATTTAATTAAAGACTAGGCTTTTAAAATCAAAATAACACATCTAACATAGTCTAGGTTATACAATAATTTAATGGCAAAGAGCGACATACTGAACTAATATGATGACAAATTGACATTGCGTTAATTACCGACACGTACAGATTTGACATCGCGCGGTCTTTACTTCAATGACATTAGGTGTGTTGTTAATGAATTAATGGTGATTAAGTTGTGTCACGTCACTTAATGTATATATATAGAGTCCTTTGGTGAAACATAGTAGCAAGAAATCCCAACAGATAACATGACTAGTAACATCATGGAAAGTTTTCCATCCTTACAAACTTTGTTCTTTACATTGTTTTCATCTCTAGTGTTGATAGTTTGTATACAACGACTGAAATCGTTTCATTTTGGTAAGAGAAAAAACTTACCACCATCACCACGAAGGCTTCCTGTAATCGGAAACCTTCACCAACTAGGCACAAATCCTCATCACTCCCTCCAAGCCTTGTCTCAAAAACATGGTCCACTTATGCTACTTCATCTTGGTAGCGTACCCACACTTGTAGCCTCGTCTTCTGAAGCAGCCCAAGAAATCTTGAAAACGCATGATGTATCATTATCTAGTCGACCAAGCTCACCTATCTTAGAGGTATTGTTGTATGGTTGTAAGGACTTGGCATTTGCTCCTAGTGGGGAATTTTTTTAAGCAGTTAAAAAGTGTCGTAGTAACTAATCTTCTAAGTAACACACAAATTAAGTCATTCCAAAATGTGCGAAAAAAAAGAGAGGTCAATTGATTCGTGTGCTAGGAGAAAGCTATGGTTCTTCGGTTGATATTAGCGCATTGTTTTTTCACTTGCGGAGAAAATAGTGTGTACCGTAGCTATTGGGAGGACACATGATGGTTTAAAGCTTACAAGTTTATTAAAAGAGTATCTTAGCATGTTTACTCGTCTTAGCGTTGGGAGTTATATTCTATTGTTGTCATGGGTAGATCGACTTACTGGCTTAATGGGGAGTGCTGAAAAAGCTACCAAAGAACTTGATGTGTTTCTTGAAGATATCATTGAAGAGCATGCTAACAAGAAAAAGGGGGAGCTTGATAGAAATGATGAAAGGCAAGATTTCATTGCCATCTTGTTGAATGTTTGTTGATACAAAAGTTGGGCGTTCCTTGTTTGGGTTCCTTCCCTCGTATCAATTGATTGATATTGCTTGAGACCTGCGCACTAAGAAAGCAACAAACACCGTTAGGCTT
>LBNU01012840.1:131275-143466 GCA_014162995.1 Artemisia annua | reverse complement strand
TTTTTTTACTAATATCAAAGTAACTTTTTAAGTAAATATCGTTAATATCACGGTAGGACTCATAATATCGTTAATATCACGATAGAACTCATAATCAAAAACAAAAAAAGTGCTCAGAAAAATCTGAAAAAATAAAAAAAGTGAAGAAGACAACAAGACTAAGGATCGCTGAAAAGGAAAAAAAAAATAAAAAAAATCGTTTTCATGGTCAATTGATTGATTGAAGGTTGCGTTGGATCTTGACTTTTTTACAAAAAGTCAAGATCAGATCTGGAATGGACGGCCCAGATCTGTCCGTACATCCGCACGAATTAAAAAAATCCGCACGTGATCCTCACTATATATATATATATATATATATATATATATATATATATTAAAAAAATAATAATAATAAAAAATACCCAAATTAATGTAATGCAACATTTGATAATGTACAACCTGTAAAATACAAGTACTTTAAGTTTTTGTTCAACTAATCATCTGCGACAATAGAAATAGACATATTGTAAGACAAATATTAAAGCAAATTGTACAAAAAACACAACTCTTTGTTAACACAGTTCGATTTGTAACATTTACAAATCTAGTCTGTGTGTAATGTACTAAATGTTGGTGATTTTAGGGTTTCTCGGGTGTAGATAATCAATGGTACCGGATATTCACTTGAAATCGTGTATTTTTCAATAGAAACTATTCGACCTTATGCGGGTTACACGAATATCTCTATGGGATAAGACCAAGTGATGTTCTTGTTTTAGGCACAAATCAAGAACTAAATCGTATTCAAGTGTTTAGGGTTTGTATGTTGTATATCCCTGCAGTTATGTTATGACCTAGAGATTACTCAAACCCTAGCCTATGGAATTATGTATAATTAACGGCCCATTAATTATATCATAATAGTTTCCATAATAGCAGGAATCAGTGGTTAAAACGAGCATTACAGTAGAACTGTTAGTATTAACACTACCAGCAAAAACGTAACACTACCCGCAGAAACTCTTAACACTACCAGCAGAAACACTAGCAGTAGAAACTCTGCATAACCACTATTGAGTCAGGTATTCAGGGACCTAATAGGTGTACACTCCGTACCTTCAAATCCATTGGTGTGAATTGATCCTCAAGTGCACTAAATTTTCCAACAATAAAGTGTTACACATATACATACAGGTTTAACTTTAACCAGTTTCACCACATAAATAACAATTATAGCATGCAGTTTAAGAACATATGCTTATCTTCTTTGTATTTTCTCGTCCCACAGGGACGTAGCCAGGAATTCTTTTCATAGGGGGCCAAAAAAATTTAAAAGACACCCTCATGTTAGAAAGGAACACAAAAGATTGCGGAGTATAATATATAACTATGTAAAAAGGTTGCAACATATTTGTTTATTCAACGCTTTAGTTGCACACGACACTCATCCGCATAACCAAAATCATCTAAAAATGAATTTGAACCAAAATTCTTAGACATAGGACTTAGTATGGATTGATGGATGGATGAGGGATTAAGTACATAAACTAATAGAGAGATATCTGGTTTGTAGGTGGATCAAATGTTAATATACAATAGTAAATTGGGCTTGGACTACAACACATATACTAACTATTAAGACTTTGTGGGTGGGCCATGGCTCACCTTAGCCCCCACATAGCTACGCCCCTGTCGTCCCATAGTAACTTAGCGGTCGAGGACATTGAGAAAATCGTGATAAACACGGGAGTCGTTTTCTCTTATTTGGCTATTTTCAGTTTACATGTTTTACCTACCTTGTATTAGTCGCGCGACTGATGACATGGGAGTCTACAAATGATGGCTTAACGCCTTAACGCAACTTATTTTCCGTGTGTTTGTTTAGAATGATTTTTCTAAACCTTTTTTGTAATTACACCTTGACCAGGATTGACATTTCTTTGTCATATGTAGTTTTGATTAAATCTAGGGAACAAGTTTTATGCTAAACTAATACTAACCCCACTGCTTCTTCTGTACATCACAAAACCAAAATGGATTTAGAATATCAAAATATTACTAATGGCCAAAGCACATATACGGATATACCTTTAAGATTATCACAAGATTCAACTTTTCTTGTTTATGTTAGATTGTTAGATATGGTGATTAGTGACTACACAGGAGAAAAACTTTGGTAAAAAAAAGTAGTGATAAAATACTGAATTATTATCTTCAATGCGGGTCTAGTAAATTTGAAATTGGCAGCGACAAACATCAAGTATTGAGTTGTTAATGAGGTTAAGCAAAAGTCAGAAATGTGCAAGTTTATGAACAATGATGCACAAGTTTTACAAACAGAAGTCTTTTTGCACTAAAGCTTTGAATTTGTATTGCAAAAGTGTTGACTATCATGGTCACTCTATTCTTGACAGTGAGACCTCCAAAACTTAACGTTGATAGCTGGCAACGATGACCAGCCCACACACGCCAGTCAAGGAGAATATGTGATAAACAATGTTCAAGCTTACACAGTGAGAGTGTGAGATCAATGAAACGCAATCTTTTTCGAGACTTGTATTTATATTTTAGTGACCAAATACATACAAAAAAGAACCTGGACAGTTAAGAAAGAGTCAAAGACCTTAATGAAACTTAGAGTCAAAGACTGCTTTTTTTGTTTGGGAAAACGGGCGGATCCTGATTGGATGATATACAAGGTGCCCAGATTTTAGCTTGGTGTGAATCCATAATGATGACAGCTTTTAGTTAAACACTTAATATGACTACTAAAAATTAAAAATAAAATAAAATACCATTAACATGTAATTAATTTAGATAGACTGGCGGACGGTTCAGACCCCGTGGATTTGTCGGAAACCATGGTTACAAGAAAAAAAGAAGAGCATATTGACTAATGAGAACAAAATCATAGAAGTAACCAGTTTCCATAGTTATAAATATACAAAAAGATAGTAAACAACTAGTTTAGCTAGATCAAAAGGGACGTCTTGATTGAATGATTGATGAGACCAAAATCATGGAACTTTCTCATGAGACTCACAATCATGTACTAAATTCAAACAACAGTCCATCCCATTAACTTAGTTTAATCCTAGACAAAAATCACCAGGTTTGGGTTCAGATCAGAGTTGCCAGTCAATAGGAGCTGTGTCTGCTTTCTCCAAGATTCGGTTGGTACTAGAAAAGTGCCTGTGCATCAAAATTTTGACTGTTCAATGCCAGTTGTTATCAGCTAATAACATCAAAGGTTGCAACATGGGCGGGTTGGACATGTTGGGTCATGGGACACTTTTGGTAATGATCGGATTGAGTCGCCCAGAAAATACTTCTTGAAGAATTTTTTTATAAATACTAACGTATCAAAGAAAATAATGTTTCCAAACATACTCTAATGTTCTGAATCAGTTGCTTTACAAGGTATATTGCATTGAAAAAAATTATACTTTGGTAACCTTTAACAAGTTTGACCCATTTCCTTAAGCTTAGTGTTTTAATGTATCTGTTTGACCCATTAAAGATAAACATAACCAGACCACCAGATTCGACCCACTGTGAGTAAATGGGTCGAAATTGCCAACTCTAAGAAAAATGATCACTTTCAATATGTCCTTTAATGAAGAAAAACGATGTTCAAAACGCTAACCTGCATCCAAAGAATCCTCTGTGTGCAGATAGACCAGAAGGATGTGCCGCCTTGAGAATATGGTGCTTGCTTTCATCAATTAACCTGCACAAAGTTTCCGCAATATACATTCATTAAATTTATTGGATATTTGTATCTATTTATCTAATAAGATTGCAGATAATACACACTCCCACAAGTATGCTGTTGCACAATAGATGTCCTGCTGCGTAATAGATGTCAATATCAGATTTTCTGCGTGATATTGATATTAAATCTTAGTGCTACTGAAAAAATGATAGTACTACCTCGACAACAAATACTGTACATAGAAATAGGTCTCATATTTGTACATCCAAGTCATATGGTAGGTTTGACCTCAAAATCCAAGGCCAGTTTAATGTGAAACAGGTAGCTGCACCAGATTTTATTATATGGTATTTCAGATTTCTGCCATTTCTGTGAAAACAGATTGATTTGTGCTTTATTTTAATGCTGCTGGGTCATACTGGAAACCTTTAAAAATTACCTAAAAATAGAAAGTGTTTGTCACTTTCCAAATGCTTTTTTTAAGAAAAGTTAATCATTATTGGTTGTAATAATTGCGTAGTTAGCATATTTAATAAGTTTAAACTATTTATTGGATTCAAGAAAAAAAGGAAATAATGTTGTTGGGTCAGCCAGATCCGACCCATATGAACCCATCCTAAACATTTACCCATCTCGACCAGTTACCAAACCCACCCCTTTTGCCACCTGTACATAAAATATATTAGGATTCTGTTTATATATAATATTGTAGGTACCGGGATTTTGCTTGTGCATAGTTTCCCCAAAGAAGGAAAACAATCCCTGTTTTCTTCTTAGATATTGTCTCGATCACAGAATCAGTGAATTGTTCCCACCCTTTCTTTGCATGAGAATTTGCCTGATGCTGCCTAACTGAAACAATTATTAGAATAGAAAAATAAAAATTATTAGCATACAAATACAAAACATGATTAAAGTGTCTAACCGGTAAAAGTGACAGTTTCATCCCATTTATATGAAACTGCACAATCCGGGTTCCATTGTATTGATCTCATAATTAAAGTGTCATACCAGTAAGAACAGCATTGAGCAACAAAACACCCTGCATGAAACAATGTTGTTATTAGTGCCTTGTTTTTGTCGGAAACAATTGACACCCCGTAAACGAAATTAATGCAAGTTTCACCTGTACAGCCCATCGTTCCAAATTCCCATGTGATGGTATCGAACACCCTAAATCTTGCTGAAGTTCCTTGTACATGTTCATCAAACTTGAAGGTACTTTTATTCCTTCTGGAACAGAAAAAGAAAGACCCATAGCTTGACCTGGTCCATGATACGGGTCCTAATACAACAAATCCAAAGTGTAAATTTATTTCATAACTGAGGTGAATAGAATAAAATGATGCTATCTGCACTTCAAATGATTGATCTTGCATTTAGCGGGTGTTTGACGTTACATATTAAAAGTGATTATCTGATTATTGTGTTTTCAAGTCGCAAATAATCAGTTTCTAGTGTTTGGGTGTAAGGACACTGATTCTGGTCATAAAATTATTTAGGGTCATCGTGCATATAAATCCTTACACAATCACAATTGTAAGATTAATCATTTTGAAGGCCTAATCAGCTTCTTATGAGTTATCAAAGAGGTTAAGATTCAAGTAAACACCTGACCAATGATGACAGCTTTGACCTTGTCAAAGGGGGTAGAATTCAAAGCATTAAAGATCAAATGTTGTGGAGGGTAAATCGGTGTGGGGCCTCGTATTTCACTCTCCACAAATTCACTCAATTTCTTGGTATACGGCTTCTCAAACTCCCCAGGAAGAGCTTCCAGCCATGTTTCTTCCACCAACAGGTCTCCTAGTTTCAATAATCCAGACCCCTCACCTGAACATATAAGTCATAACTATCAAGATGTATGTAAAATAAGGTAACCATATCACCAACGAATAGGTTATTTGGCATTGGTTTTGAAAACGATAATGTAATTATTGCCTGTTTAAGCCGCATAAGAATAATTTCTCGTGTTTGGGTACATGGATACTCATTCTAAAGTTAAGGGGTGTCTGGGGATCGCTTACTGAAACTATTTATATGCTATTTGTATAACACTATGATGACCATTTTCGAGTGTTTTAGATCATGAACCTTTTTATAACCAAAATTGATAAACGCTGAAACACCTGCTTATCTGATTATTATGTTTCGTTACAACACAAGGAAATCCAAACGCTATCTCCAACATTGAATTTTATAAGCATCTGCATAAGCAGTTTCAAACATCCTCTAACTAGTGTACGCAAAAAAACTAATTCAGCTTAACTTTACGGGTCATTTACTTAAATCATAATCTAATCTTAAAGGGTATTTGGGATTTGCTTATTTTTAACTACTTAAAAAATGCTTATTTTTAGGGATTGGTTAATTCTACACTAAGTAACTAAATCCAAACACGCAACTTATGTGCTTCACAAAACTAGCAGATAAACACTCAAAGAGGAAAAATCCCAAAGGGTTTATGCCATAAATAGCAACGAACTTATTACAAAGTCCCGTTCTGGTATGGGAACTACAAAATGTCTTATTAAATGTTACAAACTTTCAATAAGTGTTCCAATTGTCATACCTCAAAATCTAACACGTGTCACCATTTCTTACTTAACATCTCACCAAACTGTGATAATGGAACACTTTGTGAAAGTTTGTAAACATTTAATAGGAAATTCAGTACTTCACGTGCTAAAACAGGACTTTGTAACAAGATCGTTGCTATTTTATAGCCTAAACCCAAAATCCCAAACACCCTCTAAACCCATTTAGTACTATCTAAATCCCATTATTTCACATCACCTAATCACTCTCAAAACCCAAAATATACAAATTTCGGGGGTCTTTGTTTGGGCTTATATAGCCGGCTTATGGTTTGCTTTTGTGGCTTATTTTGAAACTTTCCGGCGTATAAGTTTATTAAGTCACAGTCCGAAAAGTTTCAAAATAAGCCACAAAAAGTGAGCTTATGAAATATAAGCCCTAAACCAAATAAGCCATAAGCCAGCTATATAAACCCAAACAACCCCCCACCCCCTTCATACTAAGAAGTAGAAATTAAAGAAAACCCATGATATAAAAATCTCACATTTGATCAGTCTTTCTTTACAAAGCCTTAAATTTGACTTAGCTTTAGCCAAGGACTTATTAAACTCAGCTCTAGCTTTCTGCTCCTCACTTAGACCAGAACCCAGATCTTCTTCTTTCTTTTTAATGGGTGTGGGCCCATCCGGTGAAGTACACGCGCCAATGGTGGTGGTTTTTTTGGCTCGTTTTGATGGTGGGAAGAAATCGGTTATGGGTTTTGAAGATGACGTCATTATTTTGTCAAGTGGGTAATTTGATCTGGAGAAGAGGGGTTTTGTTAACAAGTTTTTGTGTGTTATGGCGGGAAATTTTAGGGC
Organism: Artemisia annua; assembly: GCA_014162995.1. NCBI lineage: Eukaryota > Viridiplantae > Streptophyta > Magnoliopsida > Asterales > Asteraceae > Artemisia > Artemisia annua. The sequence goes on along the minus strand of LBNU01012840.1, from coordinate 136,371 downwards.
TACTGATTTCATTTTGTTAACAATGGAAAATTTAGTTGGCGGTTAATTGAGTGCAAGTTTTAGTGTGTTTGATTTAAGTAATTTAGACAAGGGGGCCAATTTGCGACACGACACGATAAATGACACGAACACAACACGAAGATAAACAAGTTTGGGTCAAAAACTGGTTAACTCATCTAACCCTTTTAATAAACGGGTCGTGTTTAGGATGAATAGATATTAAACACGTCAACATGTGAACCCGTTTAAGTATATAAGCATCTAAAAAATAATAGTATATATATAACTTGGTTTTTATGTTGAATTTACATTAAATGTATTTTGTTGTGTAGTTAATATAAGTGAATTATGTTTATAACTCATATGTCATGAAGTTGTATAGTTATTTGTACGTTATTTTTATCATTATTATATCGTTATATCAATTTTGGATTTTAACTAGTTGAATCGATAAACCGCAAACTTTATTTATCGCTTGACCTATTTACTTAAACAAGTTAAGCGGGTCACAAACGGGTTACACGTGTTATGCATGCCTGGGTTAGGATTGAGTTTCTTGACACTAGGGATGAGCATCGGGCCGGATCACGACCCGACCCGACTATCCCGACCCCGAAAGTCACCTAAATAGTAAACCGAATACCGACCCGAAAGTAGTCAGTTTTTTTGCCCGTCCCGAAAGTAGACGGTTTTTGCTTGTATTTTGTCGGTTTTTGGCCCGTCCCGAATCCCGAAAATGCTAAAAATCCATCCCGACTCCCGACCTGAGAAGCTATTATTCGGTTTCGGGACTATCGGTTTATGTCGGGATCGGGTCGGTTGTCGGGACTCGGGCGGTTTTGCTCACCCCTACTTGACACGATTAATAAATGGGTCGTGTTTGGGTATAGGTTATAATAACCCGCCAACCCGCGAACCAGAATACGACTCGATTGCCACCCCTAAATTTAGTTGATTGGTTAAATGTAGGGGTGCGTGTCCGGGTTGGCGGGTTCGTGTTGACGAGTTGGCGTGTTCAAATATATCAACCCTGATCTATTTAATTAATCATGTCGAGAAAATTTAATCTTTGAACAGATCTTATATACTAAAAGCTTAAGTAGTCTTATAAATGTAAAGTGCCCACAATAAATGTTTCATGAATTGAAAGTAAAATATGGATGTTTCATGTGTTAGTACATTGATTTAATAGTCATGCATAAGAGTAAGTACATAGGAGCTGGAATTAGTGATTCAAGTAATTGAATGATTAAATGGCTAAATTTAATGTGCAAGAGGATTTGTGCACAAAAATTTGTACGGTACAAGGTAGTTTAAGCAACATCAAAAGTATATCAATTACACAATATTGGGTGGCTTAAATGTGAAAGAGGATTTGTGCACAAATTGTAGTACGGTACAAGGTAGTTTAAGCAACATGAAAAGTATATCTTCTATACTATCTAAAGATTGAAGTGCTTAATTTAATGCGCAAGAGGCATTGTGCATAAAAGTTTGTACGGTACAATATGTTTTGCATGAGGAATCGTGCACAAAAGCTTGTACAGTACAACATGTTTCAAGCCATCTCTAAACCCCAAAGAATACAAACCAAAAATGCCATGAATGCATAAATTAAACACACCAATTAGTGGTTAGTCTTTTTACCTTCCCGTCCATTAGTTACAAATATTTTATCAACTATATAATGTGTCAAAAATCACACACAACAAACCACAACTTCCTCCATACCGCGTGCACATTGGGCTACAACTTATTATGGTGGTAAAGTAAGCATCATATCATCTTACTTATTTAGCATATTGATTTATATTGTTTTATGTAAATTTCATGTGTGTTTTGTGTATGTAACAATGTAGAACATAAAGATGGTGCTTAGAAGGTTTGGTAGTAACATCATCTTCTCTAATGGTTTAAGAGATCCTATACATCGTTGTCTTATCAATTAAGTGAAACATGCACGGACATTTTTACTTTGATCAAAAATGCAATATATTGATTAACTGTATTTAAGTTACTAAAAGGTCGGTTGTCGGGACTCGGGCGGTTTTGCTCACCCCTACTTGACACGATTAATAAACGGGTCGTGTTTGGGTATAGGTTATAATAACCCGCCAACCCGCGAACCAGAATACGACTCGATTGCCACCCCTAAATTTAGTTGATTGGTTAAATGTAGGGGTGCGTGTCCGGGTTGGCGGGTTCGTGTTGACGAGTTGGCGTGTTCAAATATATCAACCCTGATCTATTTAATTAATCATGTCGAGAAAATTTAATCTTTGAACAGATCTTATATACTAAAAGCTTAAGTAGTCTTATAAATGTAAAGTGCCCACAATAAATGTTTCATGAATTGAAAGTGAAATATGGATGCTTCATGTGTTAGTACATTGATTTAATAGTCATGCATAAGAGTAAGTACATAGGAGCTGGAATTAGTGATTCGAGTAATTGAATGATTAAATGGCTAAATTTAATGTGCAAGAGGATTTGTGCACAAAAATTTGTACGGTACAAGGTAATTTAAGCAACATCAAAAGTATATCAATTACACCATATTGGGTGGCTTAATTTAATGTGAAAGAGGATTTGTGCACAAATTGTAGTACGGTACAAGGTAGTTTAAGCAACATGAAAAGTATATCTTCTATACTATCTAAAGATTGAAGTGCTTAATTTAATGCGCAAGAGGCATTGTGCACAAAAGTTTGCACGGTACAATATGTTTTGCATGAGGAATCGTGCACAAAAGCTTGTACAGTACAACATGTTTCAAGCCATCTCTAAACCTCAAAGAATACAAACCAAAAATGCCATGAATGCATAAATTAAACACACCAATTAGTGGTTAGTCTTTTTACCTTCCCGTCCATTAGTTACAAATATTTTATCAACTATATAATGTGTCAAAAATCACACACAACAAACCACAACTTCCTCCATACCGCGTGTACATTGGGCTACAACTTATTATGGTGGTAAAGTAAGCATCATATCATCTTACTTATTTAGCATATTGATTTATATTGTTTTATGTAAATTTCATGTGTGTTTTGTGTATGTAACAATGTAGAACATAAAGATGGTGCTTAGGAGGTTTGGTAGTAACATCATCTTCTCTAATGGTTTAAGAGATCCTATACATCGTTGTCTTATCAATTAAGTGAAACATGCACGGACATTTTTACTTTGATAAAAAATGCAATATATTGATTAACTGTATTTAAGTTACTAACGATCAACTATAACTAATTGTTTTTTGCAGCGCTTCAAGAAGCATTAAAGAAAGAGATCGAGAAGTCACAAAAATTGTATCAAGAACAAAGCATGCAAAAGGCCAACGAACAACAATGACAAAGACAACAACAACAACAACAACAACAACAACAACAACAACAACAACAACAACAACAACAACAACAACAACAAGAACAACGCCACAGCCACCGGTGGAATGAATACTTAGCATTCATATTAATAGTACGTTACAAATTAAACATGCAATATTTTACTTCATGTAATACCGATAAACGGGTTAATACTATTGATTCGTTAGCAAGTAAGTTTATTGAAAATAATGTGACGAGCATTCAATTTTTAGTCAATAATTATTACTACACTTTGTTGGTGCATTTTAATATTTTTGCTTTTAATGTAGTTTTTTGTCTTGCGGTGTGTTAATGTCACTTTCTTAATTAAACGTCTTGCAATATTGTGTGACTTTGATATTTGATATGACTGTGTAAATTATGTCGATGTTACATATTGAAAACGGTAGTATATAATGAAAATATAATAAAAATATCTTCACACTATCATCTTAACAATGAGAATCTTCTAAATCGAAAAAGTATATAAAGAAGAAGAAAATTGTGTTTAGTTAAATGTCGGGTTTATTGATTGATTGGAGCGGGTTTATGATTCGGACTTGGGTCATTGGATCTGATTTTTTATTATACGAGTTATAATTTATACTCTTAAATATACTAATTACTTTAATGTTTATGTTTTTATAGTTTTGTTAAAAAGGAAATTTGTTTATAGTTCGCTTTTAATAATGTAATTTATTTGAACAACGAAGTCCGTCTTTCACAAAAAATGAGAGTTTCAAACATGAACCGAAAATTAGTCCCGAACATTACGAAAAAAACAATTAGATCCAACATGTGTGCATTGCATGGGTCCTGAGGCAGTCCAAACCTGTGTGCAACGCACGGGGATGAATATAAAAGGTCTCCAACATTAATGTCATCGCTTCATATTTAAAATAAGTTATGTAACTTATACATATTAAAAAATTACATGTGAAGAGACTCTTTTCAATGTAACATCTTGAAAAAAGTCTCTTCACGTATACTCTTTTAATGTCAATAAATGTGTGTCATGCTTAGAAATGTGATACCATCACAACTTAGATATATAATGACGAAAATAAGTGCCGAAGATTACGCTATAAAAACTTATATATATTCCATGTGCAACTCAATAAAATATTTTAAATACGTATAAAGCTTAGCAAATGTGTGACACCATGACAACTTAAATATAAAATGACGAAAATAAATGCCGAATATTACGCTATGAAAATTTCTATACAGCGCATGTGCATCACACGTATTTTAAATCTATGAAAACTTAAGGGCCGAAGAATACACTATGAACACTTACATACAACCCCTAATAATGTCAAAAAACTATTTTAAATGTGTGCCGTGCTTACAAAAAGGTGTGATACCATCACAACTTAGATATATAACGACAAAAATAAGTGCCTAAGATTACGCTACGAACACTTAGATACAACCCATGTGCAACGCACGGGTCTTCATTACTATACTTACAAAAGTTGTGATACCATCACAACTTACAAACCTAATGACGAAAATAACTACCACACATTACACTATGACCAATTAGATAGAGCCTGTGTGCAACGCACGAGTCTGAATTACTTGTTTATTAAATAGATCAGTAGTGTCAACCCGTTTATAATTTGAATATGAATTTAATGGAACATATTAAATATAATAGTGATATATATTTTGGCATTAGAATATATATATATATATATATATATATATATATATATATATATA
>LBNU01012840.1:98088-131223 GCA_014162995.1 Artemisia annua | reverse complement strand
TTGTATTTTTAAACGGGCTAACGGGTTAGAATCGGGTTAAGGATCTCAACCCAAACATAACCTATTTATGAAACAGGTCAATCGTGTCGACCTATTTTCAACCTTAACTGGGTTAGCCTCAAACCTAACTCGCTAATTTTCATGTCGGTCTCGGGTCGTGTTCCCTTTTGTCTCAGGAATCGCCACTCCTAGTTAAATGTGTCGAAAGATTGGATTTCGTGTCACTTTGTGCATATCGTTTTTGCAGGGTGGTAATTCGTGTCATATTTGAGTAATTAAATGGAGAGTGACGAGCGTGATTTTGTTAAAAAAAAATTGTTTGAAAGATTGAATTTCGTGTAGGCTAATGATTTACACGCTCTCATTTTTTATTTGCACATTGTACATTTATCATATGCTACTTTTGAAGATTGTACATTAGACTATTAGAGTGTCCGGATCAAAAGTAAGAATGTGCAAATCAAAACTCTTAGTTGATTGAGTTGTAATTGTAGTTTTATTTGAGTAACTTTATTAGAGAGTGATGACTGCAATTTAGTTGATTGGTTAATTGCGTCGAAAGATTGAATTTCGTATAGCTTGTGTAACTACAAGACTACTTGTGCATAATCTAAGTATAGGGTTAGTCGTGTCAAACTAACTTGAACCAATAGAACACACGCCTAAATATATAGATAAATGTTAATTGATATTTACTTGTTACACAAAAATTCTGTACTTAACTGTTTGCCACAATGATAGATAGATCACTATTCACACATGTATATATTTCCACATCATGGCATCTCACCTATAAATATAACTTAACTATGTACGTGTGACTAGTCAAAATCAGCTCAATTTTCCCACTGTTAATAAAGCTGCTTTGCCTCAAAAGAAATTCAAACTCTACCTATAGCACGACCATATTTAGCACTTGAAGTCATCACGGACGATATATCTTGATTGTTTTAGATACTTGGAGCCGACAGAATGGACACCGAGAAACAGAAGATGAGCACCGACGACATAGCACATGACCACAGGGAACTATGGTGATATCAACTTCATTAGTTAGACAAATTCGGCAAAGCCATGCTCCTTTTGCTGTGTCAGCTTCTTTTGTTGCCATGTCTGCCTTTTCCTGGAAATATGAAATGAAACATGAATGAGTCTACGTCCGCACTAGGAACAGACACTTTGCATATGCTATTACTTTGATGTTAGTTTGTGACGGTGTTCATTCAACTGGAATTGACATGATAACGGAATAGTCATTACATTCCATCATGTTTGGTTGACTTGTAGGAATAAAATGAGTTTCCATATGATTTGCTTTCATTAATATTATAAGACATGTATAAAGTTATATATACTCTATACATTAGTTAATAAAATTAACTGAATTTACAATATACTCCTAAAAACACTAAGAGCTCCTTAAAACCTTCAATTAAGACCAACATAAAATAATATATATTTTTATAATTATGGAAAATTATAATACAATTTAGTTTAATTTCTGAGTTTTTATGATATGTTGAAGTCATGGAATGAAACTCAACCAGACGGAAGGATTCACATATCCTTCAGGAATGGTCCATTCCATTCCAATAGATAAACAAGCAACTTTTAATTCTATTGGTGGGCCATTCTGTTCCTTCTATGTTTCCATCATATAAAGATTATATTTCAAATAAGTAAAAATGCAGACCTGCTCGAGAAGAAGTGCTGCTTGAGATTCTTTCAATCGTTCTTGCAGGGACAATGTCGTTTGGAGGAGCGACTGCTTTTCTGTGTCCATTCTGATTCCAGCAGCTGATAGCATCTCTTGAACCGCTTGTACCAGCTCCTCAGCCGAAACACGACCATGCTGAAGTTCTTTAAGTGGTTGTCGCTGTTGAAAAAGAATAAAAATTAATGAAATTTGCATGATCCCAAAACTATCCACAAAACCAGAGGTGACAACTTAAACCGGTTTACTTAAGGTCTAAACTGGTAAAGATAAATTAAATAGATGAAATTGTTCATATGGTCAAACAGGTGGAAAGTCACCCAATAAGTATTTATAATAATGAAACCTCCTAAACTCGTTTAGCCCCTTGCAAAATGTGATCCTTTTGACCCGTTACGCAACCCACCCCATTTTGCCACCTCTAAAGTAAGTAAGCCTGCAAACCTGATTTCTTGACTTCACTCCTCCAGATCCCTCCGGCTGGTCAACACGCATGTGGTCGACTACATTATCACTATCTTCGTTCATCATATGTGTTGAAGACTCGGTGCCAATGGATAAACTTCTAAATGAGAAAACATGTGAAGAAAGAACAGTTTCAGTCTTCCCAGGAGACGTTTCAAGATTAAATCTATACAGTGCTTGCCCTGCTGACGGTCTTACATCTTCAGGAAGTTTTCCATATTTCAACTTTTCTCCATTCTGACTTCGCCACGCCACTATCTCTCCTTTGTAAAATGGTCTCAACGGGTGAAGTTGCACTTGCATTGCATCTTGTGGAAGTATATCCTTACCAAGAAAACCATTTCCACTACCCATTCCATTAATGGAACTTTCATCGGAAGAAAGTTTAAGAATATTAATAAGTGCAGTTTCAGAGTCTTCTGGACAAAGAAATAATGAACCAATTGGTAGAGGGACAGGAGAACCCAAAACATGGCTCACAACAATTGAAACAAGATCAATAACCGACACGTAACTTGGTGGTTCAGCAATTAGCATACGTGTATTCAAGCGATCAACATAATAAAGGGCTCGATGGCTGGACCCGCTTTCCCATTCAGGGATAATGGAATCTTTAGATACACGAGTGATGTCTAAAGACTTAGGGAGAAGCAAAAACCGTGTGTAGAGCGAATGCACAAACTGCAACTTTTGAGCAACGGATTCAAGTGATCTTTGCAGTGTAGGGAAATCTGGATTTTTATATTTGGAAGTCGTTATAGGCACAGTGTTGAGAACACTTGATACAGCCACCTGAAATGACCTGCTTAACAGTTTTTGCCTTATGGCTGCCAACGAAACAGACCCAACTTCTTCCAGTGTCTGCAGATGTTCAACACGATCAAGCTCCTGAAAAAAATGATGCTATGAGACCATATCGCAAAACACTCAAGTGTAGAAACATGAGGTAAAAGGCTCTGTGGGATTATGATCATTTAAGTGCCTTTAGTATAATTATTTAAGAAACGAGTTAATAAGATGACCATAATACTCTTGAAAATAGTGCAAGTGGAACTTTTTAAAATATGTCAGATTATTTGCGATCAACTAAAATTATTTACTGTTTTTTATTGATTTGAGGAAAACAACTCATCACATATAATTCTAACCATTATATTGTTATTATAAGCATTACCAATAATATGCCGGTGAAAATCCTTTTAAGATGGAGTAAACAAGTAATCTTAACTTCCTTGAATAAATCAGTTTCATTGCAGTAGCTATGAAACATTTTTGAATAGTCACTTTATCCAAACATTCCAAACTGATTATTGCAACTTCAGATAGCAATAATCAGATTATTCTATTTTTTAGTGAACATCCAAACACCTCCTAAAGTTGATATCAAGTAAAGGTAAATGAGAAAAGATATAAAGATTTAGGTCTAAGTACCTCCACAACAACATCAGAAAGCTTTCTTATACGAAAGGCCAAACACAGTCGCTCTGAAACATCATGATGAACGAACCTCAGTCTCGACGAATCAATATACTTCACATACCGCGAGCTGTAGGGGTCAATATAAACACATGAATTTGCATGAACGAGTCTGCAACCATCATCAGGGACAATCAAATCTGATTCCCAGTTGGAATCTATGGTCTCATTACAGAGGAAATGAAGAATTTCCATCACTGCCCGGAGTTCATTCGGGTTCAGACGTTGATAACCACAAGATTTTTGAAGATTTGAAAGAAGATCCATTGCACATGAAAGAGATAGGATGTCCTGGAGTCCAAGTTCTTTCAGAATTTTCACAAATGGCAGGTATCGTGAAGGAAGTTCAAATGCAAATGGGGAAAGGTTTATTGTCAGACGTGTAAAAAGAGAGCTCGAAGTCACTAAACGTGTCCCATTAGCAGCTGGAATGAATGCAACTTGCTGTAACTCTGAGACATCTGACAGAAAAATGGAAACAAAATAGAGCAATTAGTCTAATACACTATTTTTTTGGAACGGCAACTATCTCACAATATTTACACCACAAACTATCTCACACGGCCTACACAGAACTTGAACCCACATCCAGCTTCTCACACAACAAGGGTTACCGTTGGGACACAAGCCCTTTGGTTAATCTAATACACTATATATAAGTAGCATGTTTTCAGATTTCATATACCAATCTGTGGAGGAGGTACATCAATTTAACCAATTTAATAGAAAAGTTAGAGGTGGCAAAATGGGCACATTGGGCAGATTGGTATTAGTCAAAGTGTGAAATTTCAGTGTACATGGTGGGTGACCCAGAAAACTTTTTTACAGAATTAGTGTGTCGAATATCATTCCCGATAATTACAATAATAATATATTCTGAAACATATGATTTGTGAGGTTTGTGCATACAAATACACTTTAGGATTATAACCCTTTGACCTGTTAGAGATAAAACAAACCTGGCCCACTTACTCACCTCTAGTATGTTTCACAAAGTGATGTGCGTATACACACATACCATAATATTGGAATACAGCATTTTGCTAAATTGGATAATACAGTACTTGTTCAATTAGATTCGCTCTATAGCAAATTAGCATCCTATAACTTCCACCACCACTTGCTCCTTCGTGTACTTTAACTCAATAGTCAACACTTCAACACGCATATTGTATTCTACCCCAAGTAATTTTACTTGCAGCATAGTCTATACTTTTTTCATATTTATCCCTCAACTTATCATCTTTAGTTGGTTTTAATTATTCCAAACACAAATACGGTCATGTAACAAAATTGGATTGATGATGAACAAAATTTCCATGGATAGGGGATAGGAGAGAAAAAGAGAGAAATATATATTACCTGAGGAAGATAGTGTACCCCAAATTTTGTCCAGATACTTAAATATCTCAAAAGAAGCTTCCTCAACAGTTATTAGGCCTGACTCAGTAGGCCAATGAGCCAGAGTGTCCTCCCCGAAATTTTTTCCAATAGCCTGCAATCATCATTAGCTAGATTATGATATTAATTCATTACAGCTAGAATGGAAAATTGGCTCCATCAACTTAAAAGTGGAATGGTTAAGTTATATTTTGTCAGTAACAGGTCAAATGAACTAAAAGAGAAAACAGGTCAAAAGGCTCGAACTAGTAGAAAGTTTCCCAAAGGATATTCAAATGTCTAAAGACCTCCTGCACTTGTTTAGACCCCCCCCCNAAAAAAAAAAAAAAAAAAAAAAAAAAAAAAAGTTTACTATGTAACTTGGATATAATACATTAGTTGTTTATAAATAATTTTGAACAAAATATACTGGCAGGTCAAGCCAACCTAGTGTTTTTGTGTCCAAGCCCATTTGACCTGCACCCCAACCCAACTCTAATATTGTAAAGAAAGAGAGCATTTTTCATAACCTGCAGGTGCTTTAAAACTATTCCAAAAGGAGGAGGGCTCCTCAGTAGAAGAACTCCCCAAGAGTACTCTGGTGGAACCATGCTTTGTTTGGAAAGAATGGGAGCAACGCTCCATGCAAGCGGCCAATCTTTTGACAATATGGCTTCACCGTATGAACAGAGCACTCTTTTACCACCTTTCTTCCCACTTACAGATGGAAACCCTTTTTCTGCAGGAACACATGCAATCTTGCCAAGGATATTACAGAAATTACTGCTATAAAGAACAGCAAAATTTGCAAATATAGCACTGATAAGAGTTTCAGCCAAGGACCAAATCTCTAGAGAAACTTCATTTCTTGTGTTTGAAAAGTCTTCCTCAAAATCATCAACAAACCCTGAAGGTTTCATACTTTCAGCTCCAAGAAATTCTACTCTTCTAGCACATTCAAGTACAATATCAGCATCACCCGTGTTTTGAAGGCCTATTTTCCTTAGTATGTTAAGCCACCCATCAGAAGCAAACCTTTCTCCAGGAAACTTTTGAACCTCGCCAGAAAAAACAGATCTTAATAGTGAATCGCCAGGATCAAACAAGTCTTTAGGTTTATAAAAGTCTCCTGATTGTTCATCAGCACTTCTTACAAATTTGGTCTCTTTTAATGCTTCAATTACTAAAGAATCTTGTTGGAGGTCATGCCAATTCATGTAAAGATATATCAATATGTCCTCCTGTTCTGACTGAGGCTTTTCTTCAAACCCTGGCAATGAAAAGCGAACCAATATCTGTTTATCTTGCAACTCGTTGACCCCAAGGGCTCTGACTAGTTGACTCTGAATGGACTCTGAGCCATAAGAGAGGCACTGCTCGTTGTACGGTTTAAGAAAAGTATTTGGAGCTATCATACAAGTATCTTGGATATTCAACTTCCTGTAAGTTCCAATAACTGTTTTGTAAATAGGTAGATCACGTAAAACTTCGAGATCTTCTCGTGAGTACTCATTAGATGAAAAATCAGAAGCTAAAAGGGAAAAAAGTTCATCACAATCTGAAGCTAGAAAGGATGTCAGTTCTGGTAAATAACCAGCATTCTTTGCTGCAACGAGCTTGCTAGCTATGGCTTGCCCCAACGATTGGTCGATAGCTGGAAAAAAGGCAAATGGAGGAGCACAGTCCATGAAAGCAGCATCAACAACAGGTATGTTGCATTGGTTAAGCAATGAGTATAACCATGGGTACTTTTTACCAATAACTTTAAAGGCTAACATGTAAGGCTGAACCTCTTGACTTAAAGAATCCATATTCGTCACATCATCATCGTCAAGACCCCACTGGGTAACAGCGTTTTCTAAATCTGAGTCCGTTAATATAGGTGGAATGAATATAAGATTACAGTGCTTTACACGGCATAGTATGGGTCTACCAAGAAAAGAAGGGACTAGTGGCCAACCAGAAAAGAGTGGAAGATCTGCTGAGCTACTGAAACTTTTCCAAAAGAGTCGTGTCCATTCTGGAGATGGTCCACCTTCACCAGCTGAACTTGCATCATTTTCCCACGAGAACCAAGGTGCTGAACTCGAGTTTATGACATGGTTAACCCAATTTTCTTGAAAAAGTGAACTCATATGATCAGCAAGCAAACGAGGAGAAAACATGTGTAGTTTCAGTAGTGACAATAAATTATCATTCGTGAATATGTGGGCCAAGATTGGTCTCTCTAATATGGTTGGATGAACAAACTTTGCAGCCAAAGATATCATAAGTGATTGTTGCTGCTGGTTTCCAACCCAAAGTTCAGCTATCCCCAATTTAGTAAGATGACATGTGGCAGTGGGACATGGTAAGCCTTTTAACTCACTAGCTACTTTTAGAAACTTGCGATCTACACTTCTGGTTCGACCATCAAAGCTGGCTCCTGAGACATTGTACCTTTCTGTTAAAGAACCTCCACCCCGACCCATGTCTTCAACAACTCCACGCCCAAAATCAAACAGAGCCTTTCCTATACTCGCCACCATTTCAATTGGATCTCCTTGACCAGGTGAAGTCAAAGTTGATGACCCTGAAGGCCCAGTGGGGTCAGGTGGACTAGGCCCATCAGCATTAGATGTACTAGGGCCATCAAGGTTAGAAGGCTCCAGAAGCTGAATATCTGACAAACAATACTCGAGGACATCCACATAAGTATCGATTGATGGAATAACAAGTGAAGTTTGAGACATTCTGAGAAGATCCCGGACCATCTTTGGTTTGATTTCCCGTATATTGAATCCAATTGATTGAATTTCAGACACTAACTCCCAAGGCACAGAAAATACTGGATAATGCTCCTTAACAAAAGCACAAACTGTGGCTGGTAACAAATTGCCACCAATTCTACTTCCTGGCTGAGAAAGAAACATACCCTCTTCAGCTTTGACTAAATTTCCTGAGTACAACTGCCAAACAGGAAGGTCAACAAGGCGCGAATAGAAGGGTTTTACAACTTGGTCAACTAAACAGTTCCAGTCGGCCTTAAGGTGTTTCTTCAAAAATGTATCATGAACATCATCAGTATCACAAAGTATTGGTTTCCCGTTAGATGTGGGCCAGAAAGAATATATTTGACTCCCACACGCATTCAAAGCCAAGTTAATGGCATGGGTTGCCCGTGACTCCACTGTCGAAGTTGACGAGTCTCTTCTTATTTTAAACATCTCCAACACTAACCTTACGTATGAATCCCGGACACAAGACATGAGTTCACGATTCCAGGATTCAATTAACTGATTTCCTGCATCAGGTTGAGCCTTAGCCAAAGATTCAATATCTTGGTACATAAAAAGGTAACGACCTTGATTGTGACGCACGAGGAAACAACCAAGAACAGCAACGGGCATACTGATGCAGTCAGAAAGAGGAAGAGGAGACATAATGGAGCACACTGAACCAGCCTCAACAAGATGTCCATTTCTTAAGATGTGTACAGCCACTCCAGCGACAGGTGTCAAGTTATAAGCTAGATATCGCCTGTGATGAGTTTAACAGTTTTTAAGATAACTTATACCAGAAACAGTCTACCAGAATAATACACGATGAGAATGTGTGCAAAATTACGTAAGTAATACCTATCAAGAGCCATATTTCTTGTTTGTCCAGAACCCAAGCTAAGTACAACAAGCCATCGATCCACAACCATCATACCACTTTGGAGCAAATTTATATCTACAACATGCAACTTGACCGCAGAACTTGAGGTACCAAATAAATTTGATAACTGGAACTTCTTCCACTTCTTTTCTGAGAAGGGGTTTCTTGCTGATGCATGTGATGAATCAACATAAGTTAAAAAATCTTGGGAAGGTTGTGGCTCTTTTTGCTCCCATGTTGATAATGAAACCTGAAAAAACCGATTTAACACAACAAAGTTAATGCCCAGGATATGTGATAAATCGTCTCAAACAAACAAAAGTGCTAACAACTGGCAGAGAATTGCAAAACAAAGACACTAAATAACCAATGTGATTACTATCACCAATATGACCTTCCCAATTCATTAATAAATTTGCATTACAATTAGTTACTTAAATGTCAGAAATGTCAAGAAAGTACTTCTTATTACCTCTGAAACTGACTTTAGAAACACAAGTGTTCTAGAGGCATGTTTTATAAAATTTTCAAATATCTCTGTTATTTCTGTCCACCCATTTTCAGTCTTGTTTTTAATGAGCTTCGATGAGATAGGCATCCGTATAACTGTAGAATCGGTTGACCATTGAACTTTTTGACCAACAAACATAGGACTAAACTGATCACGGAATCGCTCAGTCAGGTTGGTACCTGCAGTAATACAGATATACTATTCCATCAGTTTTTTAACCCTGTAAATATATATACATAATATCCAGCTACAAGAATAAGATGTCTATTGAACTTTTAATGAAAGTCACTATCAAATGGAATAACTTGTAACCTAGCTAACATTAACAATAACATAACAAGGTTAGCAAAAACATAACTGAATGCAGATACCTGTCAAAGTAAACATCTTTGCAGCAGGAGACTGACTTGAAGGAGGAGAAAAAGCCATACCACGAGGATCAAACATATATAAATAGCCACCAGATACAACTGAAGGTAGATCAGTTACAGAATAACAGCTCATCAATCCTAAGCCATAATTAAGCATGTCACCCCTTAAACCCCAAGGAGGAAGAAACTGGAGGCTCGATATTTCCTCCCTACTCAAGCTGGCTCCTTCCAGGACTGCAACGATTGCAGGCCCTTGAAAATCTCCTGTAAAAAAATAACATTAGGCAAATATCCATTCTAGAACTTGAACTCATTATTAATGAAATCATACTATTCATTAGGCACATGTTATTATGCGACCAATTTTACTAATGTCTGAATAGACAGATATATTCACAGCATAGAGTTCATTTCACTTGCCTTTCAGTGAAAATTAATTGACTTCTAATTAAAAAGGTACCTAGGTTCTGCTGCAGCAACGACTGGCATGGATGTTCACGCTTGTCAAATATTATGTGAAGCTTTTTAGCTTTACAGCAGTCTGCCAGCTCAATAAGATCAAACAGCAGGAAATCTTTTCCACCATACAACTCAAGAAGATCATGGATTTTAGCATAATCCATGCATGGTAGATCTTTCGTCATTTCCTCACTGACTAAAGAGATGGAGCGAAGGGATTGAATCCCTAGCCTGTTCGCCAAATCATGACTGATACTAGAGTGTATGAAATGTTTTCCCAGAGGGATATTACTGTCCATCCACGGTGCATCATTATACATAACGTCCCGTGTAGGCATAAGAACTCCTTGAGAATCAGGGACCAATAATGGACTGTTAGAAGATTCAAACATTACTCTATCTAACTGGAAGTCCGAAACTGCTTCCAACACACAAAGAACAAAACTCAACTGATCTTCTGAGAGTTGTGACCCTTTGACATCTTTTTGTAAGCGTATAAGAACACTAGCATAGTCAAAAACATCAAAACTAAGCCTAACTCCCAGAGCCAGAAGCAAATCTCTATAAACTGACAATTCAGATGGAACGACATACAAATATGGACTATATTTAACGGGTGAATCAAAAGCAAGAGCTTCTGCAGTAACAAAATCGTCTCCAATCCAGACCCAAGAAGCACCATTAAGAGAAGCTTTAAGAAGCTCAAAATCATCAGTCCCAACATATTCTTGCAAATTAGAATAAAGCACAGGCATATGCTCTTGAAGAGAAACTTCAAACTCAGGATCCAATTCAGATTGAGCCTTGAATTGTGAGTAGGACTTGGATAGACCAACTAGTTGAGTAGACAATATATTTATATACAGCCGATCTGTCCAGCCAAGCTTACGTTGTAGATACATCGAGTTACATTCACCATCTAGTATGTGCATCATAGATGACGTGAGCCACATCTGTGATTTTGGTCTAACAGTATCCGGTGCTGCAATTTCTTGACTTGGCACCAACCATGGAAGTCCCTGAAAAGGTGGGTCAACATACACAGGACACCAAGTGATGGTCTTCAGTTCAGACCAAAACTCTTCTCCAGGGATTTCATCAAGCCAGTTATCTGCTTTCTCATCTTTCAATCCAGTACCACTCTCCTCTGCATTCCCAAACTCATTGAAACTGAATTCTACTTCCTCAGTTGAGAGTTTAAGAGCCAACGCATCTAAACAACCAAGTAATCTCTTCCCATTCACAACAGCGTCCGGATTCATTTCATCATGCCACATAGATACCGACCTAGCAGAGTCAAGCAACCCCTGAATGCCTAAGGTTTGTCTTAGTCCAAGGGTAACTAATGTCTCCAAAGTTTGTGGGTCCGAGAACTTGTCAGAAGGAAAGAATGACTCTTTGTGCAGAAACTTTTGTAGCTCAGGTACACGAGGATCATATAACCTGTCAAAATAAAAGGCATTCGTGTACATAAAATATATATAAACGAAAACTGGAAATCCAACCATTGCAGAGAAAATAAATTAAGAAAATACCTCTGTGGTTCTTGCAAAGATCCCGCACTTGTCAGGACAAAGGGTGTCATCATGAGTTCCTTTTTGAATGAACTATCTTCTTTGATCAAAACACGTATTTCATCAAGAATAGCAGAAAGAATTTCCTGTTGGGGGACAAGTTCAGACATGCGATTGAACACGTGACTTCTATAAAATTGCACCCGAGAAGGCTCCTTGATATCCAGATATTTTTTGAGCAATTTTCTTTCTTTCTCTGAGTCAATACGAACAAAGTCATCGTTTAAAAGATTCTCTAGGATTCCATCTGGTTTAAGCCATTTAGTAGGTTTGGTCAAAGAAACCAACTTTCTACTCTTGAAGGACTCGAACATCGGAATATGTTTAATGATGTTAATATGATATTCGTTAAGTAAGCCTTCAGAGAACCACTTGGATTGAAGAATGAAACTCCTAAGCTCGTGTAGTTCACTTTGTGATGCATCAATGAAAAGTCGCTCAATATTTTCTGGTTCACAAGCAATTGCTAATAATGCATTCAATACACCACTTGCCGTAGGAGGCTGCACGTATTTATACAAATGTGGATGTTCTAGTTGAAGATCATGCCTCAATAATAAACATCCTATCTTTAGCAACAATGATGACATGTTTTCACTCCAACCATCATCTTCAATAACATATGAATTCTCAACAAGTTGCAAGACATGATTATTTCCAACCGGTAAAATAGGCCACTTAGAAAATAGAGAAAGATCGTCACAATGTGAATTTAAATAACTCCACAACAATCTCATCCATTCCAAAGTAGGCTGACCTTGTTGACCTGGAATCCATGTCACCTGCTTCGCGTGCATCCATTCTGCAGGAAGTAATCTCATAAAGAGCTTCTCAAGCAAATGGCAATCCAGAAATGAAACATTAAAACATTCACTTTTAGCTATATCACATAACTTCTCGTAAATGGTGTCGGAAATTTCACAATCCACAAGTTGGTTTGCAATGGAATCTTTTAAAAGATTATATGCATCTCCGCGGGTTACATAAACTCTATCACTCAACCCTCTCTTCTCAAAAACTGTGAACAAACCATTGGCAAGAGGCAGTAGAGGCAAACCATAAATACCATCAAACTGAATCGGGTTCTCTAAATCAAGTAAACAATACTCAAGTGCCAACACCATCCCGTTCCGGTCTCGGAATTCACGTTTCCGGCGAACTAACAACGTTCTTAGTAACTGAGGTGTGAGAAAATGCAAAGACGGACAGAACTCCATAAATTTTTCCACTTGAGGTTTAGGAATTGTAGTCAAAGGTAAACCAGCATCCGACAATGCATCAACAAGAGAGCTTGCATTTGCGAAAGTAAAATCAGGGAAAATGGCTTGCTTGGTAGATATCCATTGACCACCTCTTGCTTTAGTAAACAGAACACGAAGACCAGAATCAGCAACAAAGTTATAAAGCTTCTGCACCATTGATGCCCACGGTCCTGATGTTGCGATTGTAGGCCAGAAAGAATAAAATGAATCAGAGTGCTCGATTTCCAATGTAAGTTTTTCAAGCAAATGACCATATGCTGGTGCAGCAACTTCTTCTAGGAGGTAAACATTCCATTCTGAGCGTTTTTTGCCACCACCAGCCATGTCATTCCCAAACCATATATCCCTTCGATTAGATGACAACTCAAAATATGCATTAACATGCACTGGAAGACCGGTACTTACTGGAAGCGGTAAGAAGCAGAAAGCCTGACCCTCAAAATTCTTCTTAGCTTCACACAAATCCTCCCCACCTTCCATACTATTTAAGCATGACGCCACACAAGCCCATGGAATAAATTTATGAGATCTGCTGTCTTGGGCTTCAGAGCTTCTTTTATTGCGACGACCATCAAAGCATTCACTAGTTAACCAAACGTGTGACTTTTCTTCATACGAGTTCTTTTCCGTCAACAGAAGTTTCTGACTTTTCCATGGCAGACCCGCATCATTATTTCTCCTCAATTTGTCAAAGAAATGATTTTTCTCTGATCCATCTCGATGTTCATGCATATGATTAACCATAAGCTGAAACGTATTGCTATCAGCTTCACCTTCAGGTTCACCAATATGTTGCTTATGGACTCTATGTATTAGCTGCATCTCACTACCGACCCCTTCTTTTGTATATATGGCTATACTTTTCACGTTACGTAAAAAAAGTAATGTCTGAGAAACAACCTCAGCGAAGGATGATAAGAGTGATGTGACATCTTGAGGTGAGTATGCTTCCTTCTTTATTTGGCTTTTTGAAGCAACTTTAGCACTCCTCAAGGGAAACCGGAAGAGTGTGCCGGGAAATGACTGCTGCATGTCACAACCAAAGTGAAGGAAGGGAGAAAATTGATCGGGAAACTGTTCTAGAACCTTCCTACCAGCAAATTTAATCCGTAAGCCGGGATGAGAAGGAGATATTCCTGGTAAGTTGCATGCATGAGGATCAAATAATACTATATTCTCCCCTGAAACAAACGTAGGAATGTCTGTGAAGTGGTAAACACAATTAAATCCTAAACCAAATCTTCCAATTGCAAACGGTTTCTCTAGTTTACTTTCTTGACCAATTCGAGATATTGCATATAAATCTTGTGGACTGAAGACCGAGTTATTGAAACAGTATAAAGCTGGCCCTTGCCAATCTGCCATCTCGGGTGAGAGAATGGATGACGTCCCATAGTGAGTGTTATCTAAGAGAAAGGCTACCTCAGAAGCTTTAGCATCTTCCGCATTTTGCACCAGTTCAAAAAGCGTCCCAGGCCCATCTGCATACATTTCAAGAATATGTTTAAGTCTGGTAGTCAAAGCTTCATGTTGACCAAATGCTTCAGCAGCTCCAGATAAACTCAAATTCATCGAATCCGCACTCTCAGCAAGCAATGATCGGCGGAGTGAATGAACACCAAGCTTCTCTGCAACATCATTCGATATGTTACCATGCACAAATTTGTGCACAGTTCGTTTCATACTGAGAGCCACATTAGAGGCATTAGTACCAAATGAACTCTCTGGATTTTCTGAACCAAGCAACCATGGAGCATCATTGTAAACTAAATCTGTAGCATCAACTAAAATGCATGAGACGTCGGGTAAGTAAATCTTGATTTGCTCTTCATACAATTGAACTTCAGCCAGATGTTGTGCAATTAGTAAAGCTGCTCTTAGCTCCTGTGCACTCAGAGGTGTAGAACCTTTGATTGTAGCCATTCTGCACAAAATTCTAGCATAATCCCCAGGCTTTAAGAACTCCCTAATCCCGAGCTCCAGAAATAATGCTCTAAAAACTGCTAAATCGACAGGTATCACACGTATATAAGGGGCCAAATGAAGGGAACCGTTGATGACAACTTCTTCTGGTGTTGCAAATCCGTCTCCAACCCAAATCCATCTAGAACCCTCTAGAACAGCCTTCACAATGTCCATTTCATCTGAATTTAGCATGTTCATTAATAAGGAGTATATCCTTGGCATTGCTAAAGCCAACTCCTGGCGAAGCTCCGGATCTGTTACAGTCTCATTGTTTTTACCAAGCTCAAGAAGTTGGGCAGCAATAACACTTCCTCCTGGTGGCGATGACCACCCAAGGTAATGAGATAAAGAAGTTGAAGAACATTCTCCATCCAGTATGCGCATGCTGGCTGAAACAAGCCATAAATCTGAGTAAAGTCTCACGAGTTTCGGAGGAGCAACCATGGATGAAACAACTGGCCAAGGTAATGATTGAAATGGAGAAGAAACAAGCACTGGGCACCAGGATATTAACCGTAGATCATTCCAGAACTTCTCCAAATCAGATTTCTGATTTCGAGATCTAAATGCACTAGCGGCTCGTGAAAACATCCGGTTCACTGTTCCTTGATCGGTAGGCACATCGGGCAACCATTTCATTGCGTTTACTTCCAGATAAGAAAGAAGCACTTTTCCTCTAAAATGAGCCCTTTGTTGATCATTGCGCATTAATCGTTCCACCTGCCGAGCACTTTGTACGACAGCCTCCAGAGACACAAATGTCTTTAAACCCAAACCTTGTAAGATGTCTAGGATGCTTGATTCCTCGAAGACACCAGCCGGGAAACTATCAGAATCTTCCAACAAAGCGTATAATTCCTCATTCCGAGGATCATAGAGAGCTGTTGGGCATTTTAACAAACCACTGGCAGTTGGAACAAATTCCAAACTTGCCACCTGTCCCCTAAACGTCGGGTCCTCCGCTGATAAATGTGGCAACTGTTGCAGAACTGACGTCATGATGTTGTCACGAAACTCAGTTTGCAACTCTTTAACCCTATTAAACACGTATTGCTTAAAGAATCTAGCCTTCCCCATCCGCTCAATACCATAGTACTTATTTAAAACTTCATCTTCAGTACTAGATGAACTCTTAACAAAATCACCACAAAATAAGGTCTCCGGACATTCAGCCGGAGGCAAAAAATTATGGTCTTCTAACCCAGAGTATTGGATATTCTCCAAAGATTCCCCGCCATACACTCTAAAAATTGGAAGTCTCATACATGTCCTCTTATCAGAATCAGACATATTGTTTCCAATGTACCATTTCGGATCAAGTAAAAACTGACGAAGTTCGTCCCGGTCAGCAGAGTCAAGAGTTTGAAGAAAAACTTCTTTGATACTTTCATCTGAAGAAACGACATCAAAAATTGCCTTCAATACACCCACACCATCAGCATCACGAACATAGTTGACCAAATCCGGGTGGTCAACACCGTGGCTTGTGTCAAGTATTCTGCACCCAACTTTACCAAGGAGACGCTGCAAACTGTGGGATACTTTATCAGCATTCAACAATTTCAGCTGAATGGATGGTCTGTAGAGATGACCAGCTTGAGAGGGCAAAATGGGCCAATCACCAAACATGGACAAACTTCTACAATTACCATGAAGATACTTCCAAAATAGGTGAAACCATGCTGAACTAGGATGATGAGAAATCGACCCTGGATCCCAGGAGACAGCGGTTTTATACTTCCAATCAGCAGGTACTATCTTCGGGAACAACTGAAGGAATAAATTGACATCCAAAACAAAGATGTTGGCTGAAGAGATCGTAGCAATAGATGCAAGCCTGCTTAATATGTTGGGAGGTATATTTTGATCAACTACTCTATCCGGTATCTTTTCTAGGAGCATGTATTCCAAATCATTGCAGACAAAATAAGATACCCCTTTTGAAGCTTCAGAGAATGATCCAAATTCACCATTTGCTAAAGGAACCAAAGGCAGGTCATATGCATGTGTAACAACATCATCATCAATCAAATCTTCGAGACAATACTCCAACAATACAAGCTTGAAAGATCTGCTTATACCGTTGATAGCTTTTGAATTCCTAAGAAAATTCCTTACTGAATCAGGAGTGACTACTTTTAACCGCACACTAGATGCAAATTTCAAAAGCATATCTCGTAAAGCAATAGGTAAATGTACAATAGGTAATCCCATCTGAACAAGAGCTTTACCAAGTTCATTACTTTTACAAAACTCTTTATCATGAAGAAAGGCTTCTGTTACTGAAACCCATTTCCCCCCATCAAGATCTGAATGCAAGACAGGGTAATCACCAATGTTTTTATAGAACTGCTCCACCAAAAGGTTCCATGGCTCCTCAAAGGAGCCTGTAGGCCACAAAGAATAATATGAATCAGTGGGACCCAGGATCGGTTGCACTTGAAGCAGCAAATTTACAAAAGAAGAAGCTACAATATCCTCTAATAGAAGCCTGTTCCAAAGAGACCGTATTCTTCCACTTCTGTCCATGTCAGCTCCATACCAAATGCCACGACGGTTTGATGACACCTCAAAGTATCCATTAATCTGCACAGTCATTCCCGTTTTTACTGGCAACGGGAGAAAACAAAATGCCCGACCATCTTTAAGGACGTCACCCTGTTCAACATAACAAAATCAAAATAAGTAAACTTCCAGTGGAAGCCATACCAACATATGAAGCTGATTTAATGTGAAAAACCAGGGTAGGGGAGTCGTAAGAAAGAGTTACTTAACCTATGTCTGTTTTGTTGGCTAAAATGAAATGATAAAGGAATGCAACATAGGTGGTAATGGTACAAGCAAGATAACACGTACATTCCACTATCATATTTGGTTCACTTGCAGGAACGGAATTAGTTTCCATTTAGATTCGTATACTTCATATAGTAACAATGTATAAGTTTATCTCAACATTATACATTATTTATTAGCAGTAACTTAGTACAAAGATAACTAATTGAGCATATAAAAAGGATCGAAACCCATAAGGATTATATAAATGATATATACTAATTCTGTTATTTTTGGAACACAAACAATCATTCAATTAGACTTTTTAAATGTTTTCCAAAGATCCAAGTTTTTGAAGATGACCCATCTGAAACTATGTTACATTGTAACTTTCATTCCATTTGAAGATGGAATGAAGAACAGACCCTTGTGTACGAAAAAAAAACTAAAAAAACAAAAAACAAAAAACNAAAACAAAAAAAAAGAAAAAAAAAAAAAAAAAAAAAAAAAAAAAAAAAAAAAAAAAAAAAAAAAAAAAAAAAAAAAAAAAAAAAAAAAAAAAAAAAAAAAAAAAAAAAAAAAAAAAAAAAAAAAAAAAAAAAAAAAAAAAAAAAAAAAAAAAAAAAAAAAAAAAAAAAAAAAAAAAAAAAAAAAAAAAAAAAAAAAAAAAAAAAAAAAAAAAAAAAAAAAAAAAAAAAACAAAAAAAAAACAAACAAACAAATAAAACAAAAAAACAAAAAAACAAAAAACAAACAAAAAAAAACAAAAAACAAAACAAAACAAAACAAAAAAAATAAAATAAAAATAAAAAAAATAAACAAAAAAACAAAACAAACAAACAAACACACCAAATGAAAACAGTCATATTCCTTCGGAACTGGTCCATTCCATTCTTAGACAAAACAAACAACATTTTATCAATTTAATGGAATGAACCATTATGATCCTATTTTCTAACACATCCAAGTGCTACAATAGTATAAAGCGAACATACACTGGATGAATTGTCTGAGATGCATGCTGCCACTGCTGCCCATGGTAGTAGGTGAATGTCATAATCTTTAGACATGCTTGCAGCAAAAGAGCCGATCCTGCTGGATGCTGATGCCATATTCTGCACAATATAGAACTGATCCACTCTCTTTTTAGACTCGCCCCCACTTATATCTTCACTGAAAAAATCCAATAAGAATCCATCCATTTTATTTTCTGAAGCATTCATAGACTTCGATAATCTTAAGAGTGCTTGGCGATGCCAAACAGTATTAGTATCTGCGCCGACAGAGCAGGAATAAACTTTACTAGGTTCCGGCATCTCCATATCCCACACATACATTTCAATTGATATTACACTTTTCAAAAATAGAAGTGCGAAAACTCCTTCTTCATATAGCTGACTAAACATTAAAGAAATGTCGTCTGGCACATAAGCTTGCTTTGAGAGCTTACTACTTGCTGCTTGTTGGGTGTTCCTTAAAGGGAAACGAAATATAGTTCCTGGGAAAGAAGTTTCCATGTTGCAACCAAAGGCACGATATGGAGAAAGCTGATCCCGGTATTTAGAGATGGCTGATGAAGTGACGTATTCTATTCTCTTCCCGGGGTTTGATGTCGAAACATTTGGAAGGTAATCGCCCTGAGGATCAAATAGCACTACATATTTGTCACTCACGAAAGATGGCAAATCAGTCAGATGGTACACCGAGTTGAAGCCAACCCTAAGAAACAATGTGAAAGCAAAGCAACGGTTAATTAGTTAAAAATTAATAATAACTAGTTGAAATTGCTAATAGTTATTATTCTATACGGTGCGAAAGAGCAAATATCAAGGGACACACAAATATCAAGGGACACAAAAACTGGAAAGGCTTAAAATGAGTTATTTATCAAGAACCGTTAACTAGCATACAACACATATCAAGAAGCATACAACACATATCAAGAAGCATACAACACAAGATGCAATCATTGTGACGTATATGACCACCCACACATTATTTATCGACATCATCCTAACCAGTCCCCCTTTACCTCCCATAATATCCGAATTAATGAAATACATAATTCCTAAACGCCTCAAGTCATACATATGAATGATCCCTAATTGATTCTCTAAGCTGAAAGTGATATTCTGATTGGTTTGATAGCTTGTCTGTTTTGGATGAAGTTAGTTGGCTTAAAAGCCTTCGAAACCAACCGATGGTCTAATAACATTAGTAAAAAAAGAAACTACTACCCCCTCTTCTTCTCTTTCCCCCATGCAGGTGTAACTATGTCTTAAAATCTATCTCTCCTTCTCTTTGTGAAGGCACTTTATCACGTCCTGAACATATTCTTAAGTGGCAAGGTGATATATCCATGTATGTGATGGTTTAAAAAACAGATTTACTAATATCAACCTAGCCACCTGGGCACCTTAGATGTCTAGGCAATTATTAGTTAATTTGATGAGTGTTAGAATTTGCTAGAATAACAATGGACAATGACACCAGTATTATCTAAAGGCATTTTCATTGACGATCACTCCACAATGACATCTTTATAAATTACATATTCCAGGCCATTTTTCAATATTATAGATAGAAACCTCAAATTAAACCTAGCATATTGTTAGCTACAATGAAAATAGAAATATACAAGGTAATCTCTACAGGATTCTAAACTGGCTTATTAGATGCTCGTTAGATGCTCGCTATTATTTCTTCTACTTATTCAAAAACATACTAGCACTTAATTACAATATATTCTGACGGCATCACAGAACACCTCTATTAACCAGATTGAATTGTATACCAGTTTTGCTACAAACATCAAGTCCAAGTTAACTAACAAACAATTTCAGTCACGGGATATTCCGCTTAAACACTACCATATGTCAATTTTGCCACTAAACTATATATCTCATCAGTAGCCCCCATCATAAGTTTGTCAATACTGTTTAGGCATTTAAACTAAGCAAACCTTAAAAAAAATAATAATAATAAATAAATAAAATAAAATAAAATAAAATAAAAACAAGTTAGCTGTCCTAAATCCCACCAAAGGTTTGCTAAAACTGTTTAGGCGTTTACACTATGCAACCTTCAAAAAAGCAACTAAGCAATCCTAAATCACTTCGGCAGCTTTAACCCCCTGCAATCAAGATTATCTTTTCTAGCAAAAAGGTCACCTAGAGGGTGTTTGGGATTGCCTATTTTTCCGCTTATCTGCTTATCTTAGTAAACAAGCAGTTTAATGTCTTCGGATCATCTAAACTACTGCTTTTAAGGACATGCTTCTTTCAAAGTGCTTATCGAGATCAAACTTAAGTTATTGAAAATTTCTTTAAGAACTACAGTAATACTTTAAGCATTTTTTTAAACAAAATAAGCAAATGCCAACACTACTCCTTAAATGCTCAGTTTTAAGCAGCTCATAAGCGTGCTTAACAGCAACAATAAAAGTCAACCAATTCCCGCATGATCATTTCACATTTCATCATAATCAGCTCGAAATACTTTCACATTGCACATTGCTCATTTAAACAAAATAGGCAAATGCCAAACTATTCCTTAAGTGCTCAGTTTTTAGCAGCTCACGAGCGTGCTTAACAGCGACAATAAAAGTCAACTAATTCCCGCATGATCATTTCACATTTCATCATAATCAGCTCAAAATAATCGCACATTGCACAATGCTCGTTTACCTCTAACCAAACAAACTAAACACGTAACTAACCATAACAAAAACACAAACATTAACAACAAGTCAAATAGTCAACAACTAATTAAGCTCCAAAAACTACCACATTGTTCATTTATCGCTAAAGATTTTTTAAAAAGTCAAAAACGCACCCAAACCGCCCCGTCTTCCACGCCTGGCCTTGCTTCCCACTCCCACCAATCCTACTAATACTCTTAAAATCCTCCTCATTAAACACTCCATTATTATAAGCCAACAAAGCCGGCCCTTGCCACTGCGCAAGGGCCGGGGACAACAACGACTCAGTGCGGTGCGACCGTTTGTCGAGACAGAGCCGCACGACGGTCGCACCGGCGTCGTCCGCGTTCTGGATAAGTTCTTTTAAAACAGTGGTGCCTTCGGGGTAGTTTAGTAATACTTCACGGATTCGTCTTGTTAGGTCTACTTTTTGACCGAAATCTTCTAATACTAGTGATGTTGATGAGTCCATTGTTATTGATTCGAAGTTGTTTTATGACATTTTTAGGGTTTTGATTTTGGTTTTGATTGGTGTTTTAACCGACTGTGATGAAGGTAGATAGCTTGGGATTGGGGAAAAGGTTTTTGGAATTTTTGTTATTTGATTTTGACTATTTCAATTGGTTGAAAAAATAAACTTCTAGGAGACTAGGACTTATGATTATTATTGAAAAGAAATATAGTGATACTAGTATATTATTTCTTTGTGATTTAGATTATGATTATTAGAATAAAAAAATTAAATGATCCGTTTATACTACTAGCTTACTAAAATAAACTTCGTTTTTCTTTTTGCCAAATGAACTTATAATATATCATCCATTAGATTCATTTCAGGATAACTTTTTCAACCGTACATGTGTATCTGATTCTTCTGAGCAACCTCCTAGACGACTGAAAAGTAAAAGCGTAGTAGTATATCCTTTTAGGCAACCTACTAGACATGTGGGCGACCTCTTTAACCTTGTAGGCGACGAACAAAATTGAGTAGTCTATGTTAGGTGACCTCCTTGTGCTAGACATGTGGGCGACCTCCTTAGGCGACATACACGTTTTTTGCAAGTTTTCTACTTATACCAAATTACACGTTTTTCATCTTCATTTATCTTATAAATACTCACTAACTTTTGTTCATGGATGTATACGTTCAAAACTCATAACATGGTTGTCTGTGAGGATCTGAAGGCCAATACATTTCACCGAGGCAATACATGGTGAAGATGGTGACGAAGATGAACTATTTTTTTCCCCATTAGACTACATCACTGTGGTGCTTTCTCGACCAAATTTGGTTGTATCACCTTTGACGAGGGTGTTTACGGCTATGTTTGGCGCAGAGCTTTTTGGAGCTTTTTGGGGCGATGAGCGGTGAATAATGAGCTTTTTGATTTTTAGTGTTCGTTTGGCAAAAGAGCGGTGAGCTTTGCGATTTTTTAGGAAAGCTAATTTTTCCAATGCTTCTTTAAGAAGCTGTGAGCGGTGAGCAGTGAGTTGTGGCTACAGCTCACAGCTACTGCTCACAGCTCACTGCTACTACTTACTGCTACTGCTCACAGCTACTTTTGCCAAACATAGCCTACGCTTTAACTATGAACACATTTTGCATGGATAAATTGCATTAACTTGTAAACGAATTAGTGATGACATCAAATAGTCTTGATATTTAATTGTCAAATTTCCCCTAATATACTCATTATTTATATGGTTTTTAAGGATATATGCTTTGATTTCTTTATATTTCGTTTCCAGGTTATAATTGAGCATATGAGCCAAGTATTCAACCATAAAGACTAAAGTTAACGCTTATCAAGAGTTACGGCGTAACTAACTTATATGGTTACGCCGTAACCATTTGAAGACTTAGAAGATTTCACGGCAAAGAAGGCTACGCCGTAACCATAATGATGAGTTACGACGTAGTAGAGGAACAGTACGGGTTTCAAGATTTGTACGAGATTACGGCGTAGCTTTGCATGAAGATTACGACATAGAAGAAAGCCTTAGAAGATTACGACATAGCTATGTACATAGGCTATGGCGTAATTGTTGCCGCCAAGGGTTACGGCCTAACTAGGCATTAAATTTACGCCGTAACTGTTGATTATGGATAAGATCGTCATACGATAACACTAACTACGGCGTAACCACAACTATAGGTTACGTCGTAGCCTAGTCGGGCCTATAAATACAAGCCCTAGTTTCTACATTTGACACAACTTCTACACCACCAAAAGTCAGAGAACGAAGGGAGGTTTTAGAGGGACGATCTACAGCAGCATACGGAGCATTTCCAAGGGAGAGATCACGCCATAACACCATAAGTTTTAGCGATTACTTGTTTTAATTACATCATCGAATTCATGTCTTCATTCATTATGCAATACATTAATTTGGCTGTATTTTATAACATGATCGGCTAAGCTAGCCTAGTTGTGATTTCTATGTTGTTTTGATTATGTTTTCATGCTTTTCATAATGCTTCTAGTGTGTGCATGCTTAGTTTATCGTTAGATGCTCTAGTTTTCGTAGTTTTGAAGAACCGGTTGTACTTGGTACACTAGGCGAATCGAACAAAGGACCCTAGTGTAGTTAGGTTGAGAGGAAATGGGAATGTTGACCGTAAGAACTAGCCATTTTTCTTGTGTGCAAATCGACCAAAGGACCACCTTCCGGGTTAGATAAACTTAAGAAATTAGATGTGTGGTCTAAGATCCGAGAGGCCGGGCCACACAAAGATAAATCTAGCATGTAGTGGCACTTAATGACTCAAACTAGCCTACCATACGTCGGCTTACTTACAGAGGGTAGTGCCTTTGGTTACTGACAGGATTCTAGGGAGATAGGCTAGGCGAATCGACCAAAGGACCCTAGTGACTATTGTTCGCCCCACTTGAAGCATCAGAATAGTTTTATAAAGAACATAGTCATAGCAATATAGGATGACCAACTAGGCTAGTACACTTTCTCCCACTCTTCGCAACTTTAATTTACTTTCCGTTTTTATTTAATTTAATTAATCCTTTCTACTCAAAACCATTTTAAAAAGTGGCATTAGACTTAAATAGGATCCATCACACATAGCTCTTGGGACGACCTCGGTTTTACCAGTTACTAATCTACACACGACCGGATACACTGTCCGTTAGTGCATTTAGGTAGACCTTAGGTAATCGAGACTATATAAATTTAAGACCTGGTCACTGATACTGATGTCCGGTGTGACATCGTGAGCTATGTGGAGCGATAAGAATATGGGATCTATTGGGCTATTTTTGCCCTTTTCAAATAAATTGAAATGATTGAAGTTTTTCTATTTACAATGATTGTCTCGAGTTCAGATACAATGAATGGTTTCAGTCTGGCATGGTCCATTCTGACCCTATTTCCAGAATTTTTAATACTTTATCATATATATAAAGAGAAACCTTTACTCAATGGATAGCGCATACTCTCTTTCAATCAACAAAATGAGAAATGGGGGAGAAAGAAAAGAAGATCTTACTGATTCTCGAAGAATGAGGGGCAAGGGGATTGATCAATTAGATATGGTAGATTCAAATGGGATACAAAAAGAGTTGACTGTCGAGTCTCATTTGTTAGTCTCAATGTGGATTATTCGAATTTCAGAAAAACGAAAAGATTCAAAGGTTCCAATGTATAACACTTGAAGAGAAACTAATTAACATTTACGTTACAAGATACGTATTCACTCCTACAAATATCAAGCCAAAGTAGAGAAAGGTCGAAGTTGCCAAAGAAACCACGGTTCATGCTCTAGTAACATTATGAACATGTAGTTTTTTCAATGTAATCTTATGTTACTTGCATTTGTTATTTCGATGTAACATGTTTATTGTTTTTTCAATGAACATGTTGTGTTTTCAGTTAACCTTACGTAACACCCGAACAATTACAATTATTTTTTAGTGAACATGAAACTAACATTCATCAATCACTTATATAAATGTTGTCCCCAACCGTATGCCGATCTTTGTGAAGGTGTAGGTTCATGACATTTATCTTTAGAATGTCCAGTTGTTGTGCATTTCCCATATACGTGTGTGACCCCACGGGCTCACGTATTTCTAGCCGTATAATTATTTAATATGATATGAGCACTCCCCAACATTAGGTGATAAGAGACCCTACCAGATATGCGAAGAACTGACGCAACAGGTGTAGCGTCATCCTATTGGTTCTGAGCAAGAGCTTCTTTCTACAACATTTGTATGAGGAGTTTCTTCTTAAACCAACTTAGGATAACACAATATAATATAACTCATAGAAGGTTCTTCTGTTTGTGATTCCTGAACTTTTTCAAGAATTTTGTCGCTTCCACTTACTTCTTGAAGTAGATAATCCTTCTTCAAAAACTCTCTATTACGATCCACAAACACTTTGTTTTCCTTAGGATAGTAGCAGTAGTATCCAACAGTTACCTTTGGATACCCCCACAAACTTACACTTGATAGCGCGGTTTTCTAGTTTATTGAGAGTTGCTCGTTTAACTAGAATGATCAAATAAGTACTATATTCATACATCATTTATCCAGTATATATTGCTCATTTACTATCATTTTATATAAGAAACGTTAATTAATTGTTTACTTTTGTGGTTCTTAGTAATTATGGAGCAATTATAGAAAAGAAGCGGAAAACAGCATTAGTTGGAGCTTAAATGAATAAGTCAAAGAAATACATGTTGAGCAGACATCCAATACGGTGTATCAAAGCCAATTAGATACGCTGTATCATTATACTTATAAGAAATCCAAGACCTTGCCTAACTTTGAAGAATACGGCATATCCAACTCTGGACATAAGCCGTATATGAAAATTGGTCTACAGATGAAGAAATGAAGTCAACAGATGAATACGTCGTATCCAACCTTAGTGATACGCCGTATATGGAATATTAGCCTTTGAAGACCCAAGTCTGGGAAACTGAAGAATACGGCGTATGAATTTCTACCAATACGTCATATACACTGGCGGCTATGATTATCTCATAATATTTTATGAGTGGAGTCCACGTTGAATAATTATTTATATCGATATAGTGAGGATTATAAGGAGAAAAATTACTTATATTACCACTAAAAGTCAACCAACAACTCTAAACAAGTATATTTTTTCCCTTTATTTGTTGTTTTCATTTTTAGCTTATTTCGTAGTTTATTTCCCAAACTCGCCATAGTTATTATTTGTCTTAGGATTCCCTTTAGTTTTCCTTTTATTCTATAATCAAAAACAAAAATTGAGATATCTAAGCATCCAATGAAAACTAAAATGTGCGTCTCAAATTCATCATTCCTTTAGAATGACAATTCGGGAGATCAATACTTATCGCGAGACTTAGGTATTTAGGTTCGTATATTTTATTTCCTCTTTAGAAATAAGTTTTTATAACCCACGAAAAATGACGAGATCAGGCATAAAAGGTACTCCCTCTGTCCTATAATTATAGTCTACCTTACAGGGGCGGATCTACAGACATAACAGGGTATGCACTTGCATACCCTGTGATTTCTCCATGTAGTGTAAAAAAATAAGTTTGAAGGTGATGCGTGGGTTTTGCAACCTTTGCACTTAGGTTTTACCTCTCAAAGGATCTTGAGAAGCTTACAACCCCCACCAGGCAGTGTACCTGACCGATGTAGTATAGTTAAGTGGTAAGTACCGGGGGATTGATCGTTCTCTCGGGGAATAGTGTCGTTAGGCTTGAAAAGCTCTCTAATTAGGTCTAAGGGTTGAGGGATGATTCTTTTTGTATTTTTATATTTTATAAAAGCAAGTAAAAATCTCGATTTTTGGAAGAGTGGGCGGAATTAGTTGCTAGTCAACTAACCCAAATAACTACTTTTGCAAATAAAATAAAATAACAAGAAAATGTAAATGGTTGTGAAACTTATATGAGAGAAATATGTGTTTACTTAGATTTCCTTACTCCCTAGCTATCTTTTATATGTTAATTGGTTTGTTGTAATTGTGTGGATAACGGGTTGTATTCCTTTACCATTCGTAGGGCCGTGTGCGATCTTCCCTAACTCTATAAGCTCCTACTTCACTCCTATGTCGAGCCGACTAAAAGCTCCTAACATGGGATCATTAGAATTCGCTCATGCATTAAATACAACCAAATAATCGTAGTACACATCCGATTCATGTTTCTTAAGACGTTCAAGCAAGTTACCGTATAGGAGGTTAGCCAGTTTTCTTAAGCCTAACATCGACTTCACCCACCCACAATAATCACAAACAAACCAACAACATATAATCAATAGCTAGGTTTCATTAGATCTAAGCAAACACAATAAAGACCTAGCCTAGCATGTTAATTGAAAGACAAGCATAAGATATAATCACACAATACATAGACATATTGAATGATTTGGAAAAGACTTATCTTCAATTAAGCATACAAGTTTCAAGGGTGGAAAACCCTCAAAAATACAGTAGAAAAATGAGCTAGGGTTTCTTCCCAAAAGTTGCACACTAATAAATGAAAATTAGACGAATATTTATAGAATTTACAATCTGACGGCGTCACCTTATAGGGCGTGACGCCGTCACCTCGCCGCCAAAACACTATTCGTATTGCTCAGATCCAATTCTGACGCCGTCCCCTTATAAATCTTTCTGGGCCGTCTCCTTTTAACTTATAACGTGACGACCTACAACTTGTAACACGTGACGCCGTCACGTATTAAATCTCAAAATCTTTCTGGGGCGTCTAGTGTAAAAATCATCCACCTAGTTGTCAAAGCGTGACGCCGTCACCTGGTAGAGCGTGACGCCGTCAGGTACATTTTTCAGCATATTTTGAGACTATGTCGTTTTCTTCACTTTTATGCTCCAAAACGTCCAAAATGCTTCATTTTCCAGATTTCCTCTTCAAAGTACCTAAAATGACAAAAGGAACGATTTAAGGCAATATTTGATCAAATAATTACGGATTAGGGCTTAAATGACCCCCTAAAAGCGTAACACTTTTCGCCTCATCAAATACCCTTACACTTGAGATTTGCTTGTCCTCAAGCAAATGCACTTTTATTCCAATCAAAATATGAGCTAAGGGTCATTTAACACAAATATAAAAGTAATTACAACAAATAGTTATTTAACCCTAGTCATAACAAGCACGGAAATCATATACTAGCACCTCACAAATAGTCTTTGGATACTCTCATCTCTCGGGTGTTATAAACCTATATAACTAAATGGAAATGGAAGAAATATCACTCACTACGTGTCATAGCAAATAGATTACCATAGGCTTGGGAAAGGATCAAAAACCTCCTCCACTAGGCGTAAGCACCTAAGATAAACTATCAAAGAGGGCTTTACAAAGGGTTGTAACGTTAGGTGTAGGGATATGATAAACAAGGTTTTGTTAGAATAAAGGGTATTTTTAGTGGTGGCAAGTTAATTATCTTGATCAAATACATGCACAAGGTGGCGTTGCTAAGCCAAGACTCGACTCGACTTAAGCTAATAAGAAAATAACAAAAACATAAAAAAGATAAAATGAAACGGGATGGTAGTCCGTATGTTTTTTCTACTTTTCTTTTTCCAATTTTTTTTTCGTTTTTTCTTGTTTTTCGATTTTTTTTCCATACACTCTTGCCCTACCATCCAAAATAATACATCATAGGGGCCTCGGTTCTCCCCTTACACTTGAACTTTTACATACTTTACAATTAACTATTCTAATGACTCGAATTAAGATAATTGAAAAAATTGGAGTACTTTAAAACATTATTGCACATATGGGGGTAATAATTGATTTCTTCCCCATTGCTCTATTACATTAGTACTTTACCCATGAGTCCCAATCGTCCCA
Organism: Artemisia annua; assembly: GCA_014162995.1. Taxonomy (NCBI): domain Eukaryota; kingdom Viridiplantae; phylum Streptophyta; class Magnoliopsida; order Asterales; family Asteraceae; genus Artemisia; species Artemisia annua. Next base: position 102,092 of record LBNU01012840.1, on the reverse strand, counting down.
AAATAATATGTACAAGATATGACTCGACTTAGTAACCATGTAGTCAATAAGACAATTAACTAAGGGTTTAAACATATGTTGTCACAATAATGCACTAAAGATGAGCGCATACAAGGTAGGCTAAGGCGGTTTGGGTGTACATTTGGGGTGGATTGTAAACAAATTCTTCCTTTAAGTAAAATGCTTAAAGTTGGAAACGAAAAGATAGGCTCTGAGGGGTGTACTAGGGGTATCGTGTACTAAAAATGAGTACATCGCTAAGGTGTGGGAGAATTACTTAACCAATGAAGTCAATGTAATTATAATACGGGTGTAAAACATGGGTTATCCTAATGCCTCTTATCATGTAGTAAATCTAACTACACGAATGTAGTCTCACTTATGGATTTGGGATGGTCACTAACGCAAGTTCTAGAATCTATAAACTACCGGTACACACACAAGCACCAACAATGAATGCTTTTCATAACAACTCTAGGGGTGAACCTCACATATTTGGGGGGAAATTTATGGGTGGTACAGCTTTTTTGTGCTAGTAATACAATTCCCTATCCATGAGACGCTTATTACAACCAAAGTTTCACTCCTAAGTGTTGTAAAAATTTTTAAATTTGCACTAAAATTGCCCTAACAAATATTTCTCTCAGTTTTATTACACACCTTACCATTAAACAAAACAAAAATTAAGCGTAATTGCATTTTCTAAGGTGCCTTCATTTACCCCCTTACACTTAAACCGAACATTGTCCCAAATGTTCACATAAAAGATGTAAAAGTAAAAAATGAAAGAATGAAACAAATACTCCCCTGATTCGAAAGGAGACTAGGACTTATGATTATTAGGCCAATGCTAAGGGTGGAGGGTGTGGTCGCCTCTTTTCCCTTGCCACATCAGTGTCAACTCAGCAATTTCTCTCACATCAACTCTTTCTCTCAACATTCCCTCAACCTCTGCAGCACCTTCTCTCTCTTCCCGTCAAATTTTACTATTTTTTTATTATTTACAATATTAATTAATTTAAACAAAACAATATATAAAATTAAACAATCATTCATTAATTTAAAATAAAAGATTACAACTTAATAATTAAAAAAAGAAAAAAGAAAGACATAACTTGAAAAATAAAAAGACACAAACATAAATAATAAATTTAGTCTTCAAGGTTGTTTTTTTCTTTGAAAGTTTTTGTTGAAAAATGTGAATTTTATTGTAAAAATGTGAGGTATTTATAAGATAAAAGTGGGGTTTAAAAAAGAAATAAAAAATAAAAAAATAGTAAGTGCTTTTAATTATAACGAATAGTATAACACTGGCAAAAATGACATGTATTGAATTAACATAAATAATGTTCATGCGCATACTTTGACATGTCATACTTCAACCAAATGATGCTCTCAAAATCATTATTATAATCAACAGTTGGAATTGTTTTGAGAGACACAAGAAACGAGCGGGACTCAAGTCCCGAAAGGAAAAGCAAATACACATTCCCGCATGAAGAGGTGTGGTTTTTGTTTGATTCCCGAAAGGGAACACACTTTTCCCGAGCTTTTCCATAGCCCACACCCTACACACTAATGGTAACCGTAACTATTGAGGTCACTCTTTGCCACATCAACGACACATCAGCTTTCTCTCTCCAAAACTAAACCCAACCACAATTTGCTAATGGTGACCACAATGACGACCGTAACTTTTTCTTTTTCTTTTTCTTTTTCTTTTTCTTTTTTGAAATTAAAATGTCATTCATATATTATAAAAAAAAGTTTTTGAACAAATACAACTACGTTATTGTTTATTTGTAAACACATAAAATTTTTGGCAAACATATACAAGAAGTTAAAGGTATATTTTTTAAGCACTTAAACTGAAAAGAATTGCTAAAACAGAAAGGTGATAAAATGAAAAATAGTTTTCAACTCCCTATGTCATTTATCAGTCCTACTAATAAGACAAAAGACTAAAAAGTGACTATTTCACCAATCACAAAAAAGTACTCGTAATATAGAGCAAATCTTCAGCTTCCTTGTATTTTCCGGCCATCCTTCATCTGAAAAACCTATTTCCGGGAAAACCGATTTTTAAAATTCGCTAAACCTGTTTATTGATGCTACAAAGTGGGCTAGTTGGGCCAGTTGGGGGTGGCCGAGCACCCTCCAGCCCCCTACTGGCTCCGTCACTGCCGGGAACCACCAAGCAATTCTTGATTTTTTTTGTGCATTAAAAGCATGCAACGGTCAAAAAAATAGGGGGAGATGTGCCCATTTAATCGGTTGGCTGACAAACCGAAAGAATGCAAAGGTTGGGGTGAGATTCGGTCATGCTCGGTTGAGCTAGTGGGGGCGACGCGGTCGACTACTCGGTTGGAGGGTCAACCAACCGAGCAACCACCTTCCATTAGCATTGGCCTTATTGAAAAGAAATTTAGTGATACTAGTATATTATTTCTTTGTGATTTAGATTATGATTATTAGAAGAAAAAAAATGATCCGTTTATACTACTAGCTTACTAAAATAAACTTCGTTTTTCTTTTTGCCAAATGAACTTATAATATATCATCTATTAGATTCATTTCAGGATAACTTTTTCAACCGTACATGTGTATCTGATTCTTCTGAGCAACCTCCTAGACGACTGAAAAGTAAAAGCGTAGTAGTATGTCCTTTTAGGCAACCTACTAGACATGTGGGCGACCTCTTTAAACCTTGTAGGCGACGAACAAAATTGAGTAGTCTATGTTAGGTGACCTCCTTGTGCTAGACATGTGGGCGACCTCCTTAGGCGACATACACGTTTTTTGCAAGTTTCTACTTATACCAAATTACACGTTTTTCATCTTCATTTATCTTATAAATACTCACTAACTTTTGTTCATGGATGTATACGTTCAAAACTCATAACATGGTTGTCTGTGAGGATCTGAAGGCCAATACATTTCACCGAGGCAATACATGGTGAAGATGGTGACGAAGATGAACTATTTTTTTCCCCATTAGACTACATCACTGTGGTGCTTTCTCGACCAAATTTGGTTGTATCACCTTTGACGGGGGTGTTTACGCTTTAACTATGAACACATTTTGCATGGATAAATTGCATTAACTTGTAAACGAATTAGTGATGACATCAAATAGTCTTGATATTTAATTGTCAAATTTCCCCTAATATACTCATTATTTATATGGTTTTTAAGGATATATGCTTTGATTTCTTTATATTTCGTTCCAGGTTATAATTGAGCATAGGAGCCAAGTATTCAACCATGAAGACTAAAGTTAACGCTTATCAAGAGTTACGGCGTAACTAACTTATATGGTTACGCCGTAACCATTTGAAGACTTAGAAGATTTCACGGCAAAGAAGGCTACGCCGTAACCATAATGAAGAGTTACGACGTAGTAGAGGAACAGTACGGGTTTCAAGATTTGTACGAGATTACGGCGTAGCTTTGCATGAAGATTACGACATAGAAGAAAGCCTTAGAAGATTACGGCATAGCTATGTACATAGGCTATGGCGTAATTGTTGCCGCCAAGGGTTACGGCCTAACTAGGCATTAAATTTACGCCGTAACTGTTGATTATGGATAAGATCGTCATACGATAACACTAACTACGGCGTAACCACAACTATAGGTTACGTCGTAGCCTAGTCGGGCCTATAAATACAAGCCCTAGTTTCTATATTTGACACAACTTCTACACCACCAAAAGTCAGAGAACGAAGGGAGGTTTTAGAGGGACGATCTACAGCAGCATACGGAGCATTTCCAAGGGAGAGATCACGCGATAACACCATAAGTTTTAGCGATTACTTGTTTTAATTACATCATCGAATTCATGTCTTCATTCATTATGCAATACATTAATTTGGCTGTATTTTATAACATAATCGGCTAAGCTAGCCTAGTTGTGATTTCTATGTTGTTTTGATTATGTTTTCATGCTTTTCATAATGCTTCTAGTGTGTGCATGCTTAGTTTATCGTTAGATGCTCTAGTTT